>JAJJMB010001820.1:774841-867071 GCA_023531105.1 Papaver atlanticum | reverse complement strand
ATCACTTTAAAGAAGAATATTGCATGAATATTGATTAGAGTTTATCAATTAATTGGTCAATGGTGGAATCCAGAGTCTCTGTATTTTCTTTATATTTTTGATATAATTTATTTGAATTGTTGAGTTTAATTTAAGTCTAAAAAAAATCCTTCACAAGTTCGAGAATCGAATCCTATTACCACTATTTTTACTACAACTACAAAACACATCACTACTACACCCAAGATGATCTTAACCATCAAAACACACATCAAACATACATAAACATACATAAAAGAAGATAAAGAAAGCAAAGTAAAGAGGACACAGATCTTTTACGTGGTTCGGTCAATGGTGACCTACATCCACGGGTTATCACTATAATATGAAGTGTTACATGATCTCCATTAATGGAGGCTTTCATGGAGCTCTAAAGAAGAAGAAGACCTATGGAGGCCATCGGATAGAGAACTAGCCTTAGCTAGAGAGACCATCTAAAAAGCTATCCTCTAACATATTTCTCTTTCTACAAATACGCCCCTAGGGCTGACTAAATAGGATAAGACTAAGTGGTTGGGTGTACATAGTGTATTTGGTTGTATTGTAGTAACATACTTCAGCTCTTGATCTTGCGCTACGTAGCGAGCTCATCTTTTAAACTCACAATTTGCTCCTTTGGTTGAGGGTTGTTGGAACAATAATCCTTAAGCAAAATCATCATCGGGTGCGACTTTGAAGGCGGGAGAAGTGGTTGAGCGAGATTTCCGAACATGCTTGGTTATGATCTGGCTTGCATTCGAGCTTTACTTCTGTAGAGTGTTTGGTTGGAGTGGTCCGAGTTGGGTTGGTGCGATGCTTGTGCTTCACGATCCGTGATCTGTTCTACATGATCTAGATGTGTGAGTTGAAACTCTAAGTAACAGTGCGAGGTCGCTATGAATTCCTTGTAATTGATCCTTTGCTGGAGTTAGTTCATGACTTCAGTTGGTGATGTGTAGTACCGAGCTTCATGGCTCTTTGTTGTCGTTGAAGGAGCTTCGCAGAAGAATGTGACTAGATTTTAAAGTATTAATACTTGCCCCTATTCTTGTGTGAAGTTTCGAGGCATTCTGTGTTGTTCGTGATCGTTGTGCTTACTCCTTGGCGGTTTGTGCTCTAGCTCTGTCTGGCTTGGTTGGCATCAGTTCCTGACGACTTTTCGTAGTTGTGCCTCTCGGGACCATCATGGGTACCTGCTGTTCATGTGAGAGTCGTAATTGCTATATAACAACAATGTAAATTTAAGATTTTGCTTTGTAAGCATAATTTTATAGTCATTAAGTACTGTACTTGTAAGAAAAAGTTCAGAGTTTTGCGTGTGCAATGATGATTAAGATGTTGAAATTGTTAAGCATTTGTTTTAAGAAATTCAGGCATATATAAGTTATTTATGCTGCATATTAAGCTATCAGGCATTTTGTGAGAAGAATTAATGGAATGTACAGTAAACAATTCATTAATACAAGTGATACTCAGCTGGTTTTCCCTTTGGCTGGTTATTTTTGCATCCTTAGCCTGCTCCTTGATCCGAGCGATGAGGATAACAGTTCAACATGTATGCTCATGTAGCATTTGAGAGGATGAGTTTTTGAACAGATCCAAGACATGTGTAAATGAAACCAAATAAAATGAAATAAATTGAGATAAGTTCTAGTAGAACAAGTATCAGGTAGATAAGTTTTAAAACTTATAGCTTTTCACTGAGTGTACAAAGTCTTATGTGTGTAATTCATCGCGTGGGATCTTGCCAAACGACTTCGGATTGTAGTCCGAGGTCTTGCTTAGATGCCTTCGGATGGTAATCTGATGTCTTATTTTGTTCTCCGAGGTATATCAGATGCCCATATCTGTGGGGACTAAAAATGTCTTTGGATTGTAATCCAAGTCTTGCCCCGAGGACTTACTGATTGCCTCAATCTGTGATCTGAGGACCTTTACCTTTGTTGAAGGTATTAAGTTGTACATTATGTCTTCGGATGGTAGTCCGAGTTCTTTCTTTTTGTGCTACGAGATTTATCGGAGGCTTATTTCTGTGGGGATTGCAAAATGCCTTCGGATTGTAATCCGAAGTCTTTCCCCAAGGACTTAGATCTTGCCTCAATATGTTATCTGAGGATCTAAACCGTTCTTGAAGGTACCGAGGGTATACACTTCCCCCTTTGGTTTTTGAAAGCTTAAGAGCTTATAGCTTTTGAAAGCCAAAGTCAAGGTTTTGCCCCTAACTCCATTTTTTGAATATATCATTTTAAGATAGATTAGCAATGAAGAAAATTCAAAATCATAATGAAATGATTGTAATTGAACCTTGATATAGTTTTACTGTTGCACTTGTGTGCGATTTTATACGAGGGTCACACCATAGTGGTATTCCTTTCATCCTTGGAATATAAGTCCGAGAAGTGATCAACTTCCCATTTGGCCAGATAACCTCTTACAATACAAGTCGAGAGGATTTCAAGGATCCTTATGATGCCGAGTATGTGCCCCTATCGGACATATATTTGTAGATTCTATACAGTGATTCTCTGTCGGAAGGAACCTTCCCCATAGTCGGCTCGTGGAGCATACTATGATGAGGGCGATACCTCTGATAGTTAATTCTAACTTCAGCATAAAGTGAGTCAATTACATGGCACCTCCTGAAGTACAGGACATCATCTGATTCGTGATCGAGATAGCATTACGCTAGGTCAATGTTTCCGTCTCGGGTAGCTTGATCATTGCTCGCATCATCCAACTTCTATGGTCAGATGGCATTGCCCTAGGTCACGTTCCGTATCAAGCATCTTGAGCATTGATCGCATCATCCTATTTAGGATGGAATGGTGTGGCCAGCACTTTACCATTCGTGATGGTCTTGAGGAGATTTTTCCTCACATAGAGGTCATTCCCCTTTTACCATTCGTGATTCTCTATAGAAGATGTTTCCTCGCATAGGACTAGTATACCGATTACCATCTATGATGGTCATGAGGATATGTTCCTCGCATAGGGATTGTACCCCGTAACCATTCATAATGGAACAATACTAAGTAAGTGATCCTGCAAACAAATAACATATATATAATATACATACATTCAACAAATGAGAATAATGAATAGAACAAACACATGAAAATAAATTATATGGCATCGAGAAGAGGTTTTCTCGTATGGGGATCATAACTCGATTAACATCTTGATCGTCTTGAGAAGATATTTTCTCGCACGAGGTTTTTGTTTACCCCGATACTATTCGTAATGGCCTCGAGAAGATGTTTTCTCGTATGGGGCTCATAGCCCGATTACAATCTGTGATGGGAAAATATCATATTAAGAACACTGAGTATCCCTGCAAATGATGACAACAGAAATATATATATATACAGTATATTCATTAGAGCAAGAGGAGGATGTATCGTACATACATCAAGTAACCCTGCAAACAAACACATATACAACAAAAGGAGGATGTGTGTATGATACACCAAGCGACCCTGCAGGAAAACACACATATATATGACAAGAGGATGTACCATACATACATCAAGTAACCCTCCAAGCAAACACAGGTATATATGGCGAAAGGAGGATGTATTGCACGTACATCAAGAGACCCTGCAAGTAAACACAAACACAATAATAGATTTATTGCAGATTACGACTAATCCGATTCTAACCTTAGTGCATGATAAGCATGCCTTTATGCGGATTTCAACTAATCCGTCTCTAACTTTATCTGGCATAATGCTAGTTCCTAATGCATGATAGGCATGCCTTTATGCGGATTACGTCTAATCCGACTTTACTTTATGCGGATAATTAATCCGACTTAACTTAATTCGTCCACCATATGGAGATTAATTTGCTGCACGGGACATGAAATGTTAATACATTATAATATTAAATCATTCAATTTCTTAAGCATTCAATTTATGCTGATACTTAATTTCAGAGCATTCCATTCATTTTCTGTTGATTTCCATGCGATAAAGTTTCACATTGTCATTTATTGTGATGCTCATTATGGAGCAGACGCGCTAGTTTGCGGCATTTAGTTCTGGATGTACCAGTGCGATACGTATATGGGTTTAAGTCTTTGTGACTAGCTATTCTTAGTTGTTTTAAAGCATAAGGATGCCTTGGTTAAGCATATAGATATTCGTTAGTTATTGAATGTAAAAATAGACGAGTTAGAAACTGCCCGATTCACCCTTAGACTGGCAGGAATGGAAGGAGATTGTATCGTCTTTTAGCTTTGTAGCTTTTATCATGAGGTTTCCTTTTGCCCCTTGAAATCCCTGGAAATTCCAGTTATTGGTTAATAACAGTAAAGAAAGTATATTTATGAATGACTATGCTTCAAATCAGTGATTAGGCATGTTTTGTATAAATGATAAATTTAGAGATAAAGAGATAAGAATGTCCCCTGCTATGGACGTTATTTTGCAAGCTAAGTCGTGAGCTTGGCGAGTTCGGATGCACTGTCGTGACCGATCCGAGATGAATGCGTTGAGCATGTGAAGCATGACATGAGCATATATCAATGTATGTAGTAAAAATGTATATAATTGAGTTTAAGTCTTTGATACTTGGCCTATTTTAAGCTAGATAATGGTTTATTGAACCATGTTCATTGTTTCTTTGTATCGGAGATTTACTCCAGCCCTTGCGCACTTCAATTAAAGGTTAATAACCATTCAAAAGAGTGGAAGACAAGTTATCTGTCCTAATTAAAAATATTAATAGTAACTTCTATTGTAGCTTGTAATCCTTAACTAAACATATATTGTTATTAAAGCAAGCTGGATATGCTATTCAGACTTGATGGATTGCATTTGACTATTTTAGAAATCATGCAAAATAATAAATTTAAGAGATAGGGAGATAAGAATTTCTCCTGTTTGGTTTGTTTTTCTCGAGGTAATTCTTGTATTATGGTGAGCTTTGCGAGCATGGATGCACCATCGTGGATGGTCCGAGATGATTACTTTTGCAACATGCGATTATGGGTCTTGAAATGACCATCATAGATTGACACCATAGAGGAGTGCCTCTTTATAGCATATTAGTAGGAACCTGTTATTAGGAAATGCATCAAATTTATTTTGATTCAAAGCATTTATCATCTATTCAAGTATAAAGCATTTAGATATTACTAGGACTATTTATATTTAGTATAACATGTCTTATGCAATAATTAAAAGAAATCAGCAAATAGATTCAGGATAGTATGTTATCCGAGTGGTTGTTCCGAGATGAACTTGACAAGCATGGATGCACCATTGTGGATGATCCGATATGAATTCTTTTATAAACATACGATTGTCGCCCTCGAGATGACCATCTAAGACAGAAGCAATAGCTGAGTCCCTGTGGAACACATTAGCATACACCTGATGTTCATGGAATATATCAAATTTCTCTGAATTCAGAACATTAATCATTTATCAGAGTATAGAGCACTTAGCTATAAGATGTTCAGTATAGAATGTCAAGCATGCAAATAACAAAATCAAATTAAAAGAGGAAGGTGTGTTATCCGATTTGTTGCTCCGAGATGAGCTTATGAGTCTGAGTTCATGCTCATGTCTAATGTCAAGGTACAATCCGAGTTCATGCTCTGGTTATCCTTTTGATTGCCTGTCCGAGTTTGGTGCTCGGGGATGAACTGATGAGTCCGAGTGGGGCCGGTAATCTGTCCGAGTTCATGCTTTTCCGATCAATTTCTCATCGTGTTAACAGTCTGTCCGATATCTCCTCTGGTACGATATAGGGTGTTGATTGTCCATCCGATGTTGGTGCTCCGAACTGAGCTGTACTGCCAGTACGAGATGGTTGTTCCAATTGAGTTGTCCGATATGGATTCTATTTCCGATATCGCTTGTAGTCCGAGCTCTGGTTGTACTTCGTCGTACTGATTGATTTTCGGCATGACATCGCTCCTGGTCCAATGTGGGTTGAGCTTTGTCGTTGTCTGACCAAGATTGTTGCTCCGATATGGATCGAGTCCGATGGACGCTGTGATAGTGATAGTGGTCTGTAATTAGAACTGCTCCGATGTGACTTCCTGCATCATCTTTTTTCTTCAACAACAAGTCGACTAAGTGAGTAATCACGATGTGAATAAACTAGTTTGGTAACTGCTATGTAACAGTGCGAAGAGATTGTGAAGAAAAAAGCCCTAAATCAGGCTAAGATGTTGATGATAATCTGTGATCGTGAATCACGGTTCAGTGGCTTCTCCGATGTAGCTCTTGTGAGTCAGGAAGATGAGAACTGGTGACTGATTTCAGTACGACGCAGCTTTGAAGCTTTCTTCGCCGAGTTCGAGTACCATCAAATTTTCATCCAATTCTATTCAAAGGAGAAAACCCAAATCATGCTAAAAATCACTATTTTCTGTTTTTAAGAGAAAATCCCTAAATGGGTTTATAGAGTAAGGTCTACTGATTGTAGATTTGTAACCAAAATCATCTTTTAATCAAGATTTTGAAACAAAATCAGACTTGTATTGAAGAACAAGCCCTGGTTTTTGTGAAGGGGTTTTTCCAAAAACTTCTGTTTGAAACGTTGCACATAATAATAAGAGAAATATAAGAGAGATAGGGAGAAAAATTTTGATTCCCAGTTGATTGTTGATGATGAATCTGCCGATTTCAGTGCTTGATGAAGTTTTTATTCATCTTCTCCGCCACAGCAATTTCGCCTCTTTCTCTTTGTTTTCCTTAAACCTCGTTTGGGGAAAACATTCTTAAAGCTTCGTTTGGGAAAACATTTTTGTTGTCCGAAGTTCTTCTGTTACTTCACAAAAATGCCCTTAAAGCACTTATTTCAACTGGATCTCCTCCGGATCTGTTAGAGAACTTTGCTGGTAGTGAATTACTGATCTTCACAGGGACTAGCCATCGCACCAGTCCCTTATTCTAGCGCCAAAATGTAGTTGCATATTTTATGCTACTATATCCAAGATGATCTTAACCATCAAAACACATATCAAACATACATAAAAGAAGATAAAGAAAACAAAGTAAAGAGGACACATATCTTTTACGTGGTTCGGTCAATGGTGACCTACATCCACGGGTTATCACTATAATATGAAGTGTTACATGATCTCTATTAGTTGAGGCTTTCATGGAGCTCTAAAGAAGAAGAAGACCTATGGAGGTCATCGGAGAGAGAACTAGCCTTAGCTAGAGAGACCATCTAAAAAGCCTCGTTTGATTGGGGGCATGGATTCTAACTGGGGGCCTTGCACTAGAGGACAAAAAATGTTACCCCACCCTAATTTGGGTCACCCCTTATCAATTTTTTTTCTAAATGGCTTAAAATGCCCCTGAATGATTAGTATTAAGAATTAATTAAGTGTGGTAAGTGTGTTTAGATTAAAATCTGATTTTGGGATAAAAATTTGGGGAGATTATATTTTAGAGTTTTTGTGTGTTGAGAAGAAAAAGAGGAGTTTTGAGAGGAAAAACTAGGGTTTTTAGAAATGAGTGATTCAAGTGGAGGGAATGAGGTTGGTGAAGGTTCAAATAACAACCATGATTGTGTTGATGGTAAGATTGTCTCAACTAATCCTATGGATTTGATGTTTGATGAAGATTTGGTAATAGAGGAAGCCATGAATAATGGTGCAAATGAAGAACATATTTCTCAAAATGAAGGAACCAATCCTCGAAATTCCAACCCGAAGCTCAAAACAATCAGGTAAACATCCTATACTCTTCAAATTGTCTGAATGGTGATCCAAGTGTTCGATTCATGGTCACTATGGAACTACTCAGAGTGAGGGTCGTTATAGTCGGGTGTTGTATACACTAACGACCCTAAAGAATCGTCAGTCTGTTGACACTCACAGCGACGACTCTAACCTGCAACTTTTGCAGGTGATGAAAAATCGTCAAGGTGGTGTGTTAAACAATGACTCTTGTTGCTAGTTAACCTAGAGTCGTTAGTTGTTTCTGTTAATACCCGGACGACTCTCGAATCCAAACTCTCTGTTAATAACACAACTTTTTTGGTTTTTGAGTCTTCATAGGGATATTCATATATATTGACGACCCCAATTAACCATTAATAATTTTAGTTAGAGTCGTCACTTTCGATATTTATATACCTTAACGACCCATACTGTTAATTTTTAAGATTTTTGATTTCATAGAATCAATTCATTGAATCGTAAATGGCATACATCTTTCATAGCGATACATTGAAGGAAATGAAATACAATAGATAATAACGGTGCACTTATACACTTAACCATAAACGTTGTAATTATAGGTATTGCCTTCCAAGATGAGGTAGCAATCGTCGAACTCATACTTTTTTCCACGAAGCACCTCGTATCGGGCATACGCCTTCCCCAACTGAAAACGAAAAACAAAAATAATATACTTAGTTAGTATGGTTCAAAGCTTTCGATAAGTTTTACCTTTTGTTTAAATACTCACACTTATAGCACCCAACATATTGGGTAAGCCTTCCCTTACGGCCTTCATTTCTCTTTTGAAAGCTTCACATTCGAAGAATATCTCCTCGAACCGTTCCTTGACGAGTTTTAAAGACCTTGAGTTACAACTTCCATCTAACGCCACAAAAACGATGAATACACGGTTTCACCAAGAATCTGATGTTTGATCAATGTCTTTTCCTAGATCTTCAAAGTGGTTTTTGACTGTCAACCAAGCTCTCCCAATGGCGCAATTCTCTTCGGAAGTATAGGGAGTAGTCATGGTGTTTTCTCTTATTTTTCTTCTTATATGATAAAAAAATAAGAAGGGGAAGAGAAGGTTGAGAATTATGGTTTGGGTGAGGAAGATGTGATATATGGGTTTCTATTTATAGAATTTAACGACCCAACTGCCAAGTTTTTGAATTAATTTCCGTTGGTCGACTCAACAATATTTGGTGAATTCGAAATTCACATTAACTGCTAACTGGGTCGTTACCGGTCAAATTAACAAAGTGACGACGCTTGCAGATCCATAGAGTCGTCATTTGTTATGGTAATTGGCTGACGACTCTACTATCAGAAAGTCTCTGTGCTAAATAATATTTAGAATCGTTAATATGTCTTTCTCCAAAAGTGACGACTCATACCAACAATTTCAAACAATCTATAGAGTCATCACTAGTATATTTACAAAACCTGACGACCCATTTTTTGAATTATATTTACTGAATCAATGTTTGAACTCATGCATTTTATTGAAACCGAAAAAAACATACATGTACTATGAAATAAAATAGAAGGAAAACACATAAAATAGTTCACTACATTGCGTTTGAACACCTAAAAGAGTTTAATCATATGCGGCGAATTTCCATTCACTTTTCCTCAAGATACGATAGCAGTCCTCGTGCAAAAACTCCTTGTCGTACTTTAATTCGTATTGGCTGCGACCGAAAGAGTACTGTAAAAACAATTTTTTTTATAAGTTAGCGTCGTTGAATAAAAATAAGCAAAGAAATTATTTTTGATGAACGGCTTATTGATTCACAAACTTACTCTATCCATTCGAGGTTCGTTGGGAAGAGCCTCAGCCCGATCTTTCAATTCGTCTCTCAACACTGCGCATTCATTGTATAAATAATCGTATCTTTCCCTTATCTGCTGGAGCGTCCTTCTATAACAATTTCCGTTTAGTACTTTAAAAATCGTAAATACACGTTTCCACCAAGCATCGGGTGTTTGATCCATGTTAAGGTACGGATCTTTGGTTTGGTCGTGTTTACTGGCGACCCAGTGCGCTCTTTCAAAGTCGTGCTTTGTGACCGTGATGTGTTCTCTAACAATAGCAACATCTTCTTGATTATTGAACGGAGTTTGAGCCATCTTTAGTGTTTGAAAGTGATGGGTGACTGATTTGGGAAGATTGAAAGTGATGGGTGAATAACTTTGAAAGGGATAGGTCTCCTTTTATAAGAAAAAAATACCCAACGGCTATTTAAAAAAAAAACGGTTACCTTTTTCCCAACTCTGTAATAACTGCTCGTACTAGTCAAACTTACTGTTGATTTTCAAAATTTGCAATAACTTCTTTTAGAGTCGTCATGTTAGATATTTATACAGTAACGACTCTAGGTGAAAACTGAACAGAATGGTTCAATATTTGTAAATGTAGAGTCGTCAGGGTTTAAGATGGGTCGTCGGTTTGCGAAAAAGGGTCGTTGTTATTCTAAAACACATCATGACGACTCTATCCTTTGGACGAAGATCAGAGTTTTTGGCAAATAAGTCGTTAACCTGTAAAATAAGGTAACGACTTTTAGGGTCATCATTCTGCAAATGTAAAGATGCCGACCCTTTATATGGCAAATTAAAATAAATAATAGAGTCGTCATGTTAACAACTTATAACCCGACGATTCTTTAATGATTTTTTTTTACTTTTTCTGTAGTTGGTTGTACAGATGAGCTCTCAACCTGAACCCGTATCCACTATCATTCTGGATACCTCCCAACACTATATGACCGATTTGGTACGTTTTTATTGTTTGAATCGATGTATATCTTTTTAAAAATTGTTTAATTAGTGTTCTCATTAACGTGTTATTTTTTCAATGTAGACGTGGAAAACTAAGGCTGAGGTCAAGGAATGAATTATTTCGAAGGCAAAAGAGAAGATGTGCGTAGTTGTTCAAAGCAAACACGTCGATTATAAGCAAATGGAGATGGTATGCGAGAGAGTAGGGGATAAGGAAGAAAGTCACAAAGGGAAGAATTACAAGTATGAGAAGAAGACGACGAGGGTCTACAAAACTTCGTCCAAGAAGATATAATGCCCGTTCAGGATTGTTTTCAAAAGGCATCATCAAACTCATCTATGGAGTTTGTATCGTATTACGGATGGTCGTCAAAACCATCCTCCACCTAAAAGTATTTTAGGACACCCAGCATATGCCCGATTGAAACCACATCAAATGGAGAAGGTTCGTCAGATGAAGGGATGTAGGCCTCTTAAGATCCTAAATTCAATAAGGGCGTAAGATAAGGATAACTTGTCTATCATTTCCACAATCTATGCTGCCAAAGAAACATTCAAGAGAACCGAATGGGATGGTAGATTAATTATGCAACAATCAGAGTGGTTGGCAGAAAAACTTAACTACGCCATGCAAACAAAATTTGGTCCGGGCGAGAAAGTGACTCATATTTTTCTTGCGCACCCAAGAATGGTGGATTTGGCACAATGTTTTTACCAGGTTCTGTTCATAGATTGCACCTACAAGACAAACAGGTATAACATGCCGATGTTGAACGTGGTCAGTCATACTTCTGATAAGTAATCATTCACCTTGGCATGGTGCTTTATGAAAAAAGAAGAAATAGAGGACTATGTTTGGGCGTTGGAACAAGTGGGGTTGATTTACCATGGCGAAGAAACACCGCAGGTTATTTTTACGGATAGGGATTTTGCAGTTATGAGTGTCGTTCGTCAAGCTTTTCCACTTTCTCAACATTTCCTTTGTACGTGGCACATCCAAACTAATCTTCTTTCTAATTTCAAGAATCATATCCAAAAGATCAAACCTGCGAAGGGTAATCAACATTCCAAGGACGAAGATGAGTGTCTAAGTCAACCTTCAAAAAAAGAGAGAGCGGAAGAGAAAAGGAAAGAAAAGGAAAAATATGATGAAGAGGGATCTATGGAAGGATTTCTGCAAAAATTGGGACCATTTGGCTCATTCGAATACCGAAGTAAAGTACTTTGCTAATTTGCAGAAGTTTATTGATGATTGGAGTACGGATCATAAGAAGGTGGTCGACTATTGCCTAGATACACGGTTGAATCCTTGGAAGGAGAAGTTTGTTTATGCATGGACCAATAAGTACAAGCACTTCAAAAATGAGTCCACGAGTATTGCAGAGCAGTCTCACGGATGTTTGAAAAAAATTCTTGAAGAGAACAAGGGTGGGGTAGTTACGGTACAAGAAGCTATTCACAAGCACGCCGGGGATGATCTAAGCAAGATAGTGACTCAGATGGAGTATAGTAAAGACCGTTTTATTATGCAATACATAGAATACAAAGAATTGCTACGGGGGGTTGCACACCAAGTATCATGGTGGGCAATAAAGCATATGATGACTGAACTTAACAAATTTCGAGCGAAAGGTTCCAATGGAAAAGTGATTAAATGTAATTGTACAACCTAGACGTGTCTTGGCCTCCCGTGTAAACATAAGCTTGGTGGGTACAAGGTGATCCTTCCTCTTGAAGATATCGATCCATTTTGGAAGCAACTTTCATTCAGCCCAAATCCCACAGGAGCCGCTGATGAACAATTTGTAGACTTGGAGATTGGAAAGTACATCAATGAGAAATATCGAAAAATAAATTATGCAAGAAGATAAATATTGGTTTCTAATTTGTGGTCGGCTGCTCGTAAGAGCTTGGGAGTAGAAGAAGAGCTAATCAAACAAAAACCACCGGGTAGACCAACAACTAAAAAGTCGTTTAGAGAAACTGTGAATGCGGACAAGAGCTTCACTAGTGACCCATCACGTCATGAGTATGTCCAAGCGAAATATATGGAGTATGAGAACTCTTTCCTGCCCAAGGTAAGGGGTCGGCCAAAAAAGAAAGCATTCACCCAAAGTGATAGAAAAGTGAAACAGAAGGCAGACATGGATGTTGTAGAGGATGTGGTCGGTACCCAACAAAGCCAAACGAGCGGAATGGTGATGATAAGAGTAATTAAGGGTAATCCTCACACCCCAAGAGATTCCCAAGGAAGACCACATCGTGTTGCTTACACTTTGTATAAAGAGTATACCAATCAACTTCCTTACGTCATCTTGGATCACCTTATATCCACCGACGACGTTTACGGCGATGGAAATTGTGTTACCATGTTGCAATGGAACAATTAGGGCATTTCGACGAGGCCGACGAACTTAAGCTCACCCAAATCGAATATGCAAGAAAAAAAATGGCAGAAAAACTCGTTGAGGACAAGCAACTCTATTTGACAATGATCATGGAAGGAGATCCAAAAGAGAAGGAATTGAAGTTTAGGGAGTTGGTTTCTAACGTGAAATGGAGGAAGGGGTCGAAGAAGGCCGGTTATAAGTTTTGGATGCAAATTCCTTTTGGTGGTAAACTTTTAGCGGACACATTCACTTGTGTTGTAATTGTATTCAGCAAAGGCTTCCCCGGAGCCTCTTGTATGTACGTACCCTCAAAAACTAGGTGCGAGGCGGCGATAAAGAAAAGAAGAATTGTAAAGGCACATGTCAACAATAACCATTACATAGGCTTGAAGATTTCCGAAGAATGTCCTCTACCACGGGTCTATGGTGATTGGGGAGAGTACATCAAGGAGTGGATAAACCAGTATGAATATGGAATGAACATTTAGAATGCTATGGACCCAACCCAAATTTACTTAGACATGGGCGATGAATCATGAGAGAAGATGTTTATTTTGAAGTTTGCATTGCATTTTTAAGCATACTTTTTGACAATGGTTGTATCTTGAACCCAAATATTTGTATTTTGAAGAATGCTTAAGGAATATAATGCGTTTTATGTTGCGGCATAAATGGTTTACACTCTTGTTTCTTTTGATCATTTTTTTAAAGTTAGAGTCGTTATCCTATATGGATTGAAACACCAACGACCCTAAGGGTCGATTTGATTTATTTTATAGAGTCGTTTACCACGATAACCATATACCATAACGACTCTTATGGTTACAATTTTTGTCTTCTCCTGTATGCTTTTTCCATCTAGAGTCGTCATTGAGTCCCTATATACCATAACGACACTTAGCTTCCATTTAGTGAATATTTAGTTTCGTTTACCACGATAACCATATACCATAACGACTCTTATGGTACAAATTTCGGTGTTCTGTTGTATGTTTTTTCCCTATATGGTCGTCATTGCATCACTCTATACCATAACGACTCTAATGGTAAAAAGATTGGTGTTCTCCTGTATGTTTTTACCATCTAGAGTCGTCATCAGGACAGTGTATACATGGACAACTCTCTTGAAAATGCCCTCAACGACTCTTTTTGTGTACACTTTTTCCCAAAAAAATAGTCGTTGGGATATTATGTATATATAGAGGAAGCCATCGACTAGCAAATTCAATTGAAAACAACCTCACAAATTTTTTTTTCAATGGAAACTCCGTCATCAACTAGCAATTCAATTGAAAACATACTTAAAAGATGCAAGCGACCAACCAAATCAATATTGGCAATGGAAGAAGAGATACGCAAAAAAAGCATGCGACCTACTAAAAAACCATTCACTACATCGTCATATCCTACGAAGGAAGAAGAAGAGATGCGCGAGGCTAAAAAACGAGGCGAAGAACAATCCCATCTTCAGGAAGTATTCAAGCAAGTCGAGGAAGAGAGCGAATGGGTTAAAAATTATTACATTGTCAAAGATCATCCCAAAGAACATCAACATGAGAGTATATTTTGGACTCAAGTTGGTTGGAGTACTTTCGTTAATTACAACAAGAAACTACGCTATGATTATGAACCCTCCCATATTCATGATAGGACGATTCACGTTATGAAATTGTGCACCAAGTACAACGAATTTCTCGCTAGGCACAAATGTGATAGGCGTGCGGCCCCAGATGCATATACCAAATGGAGAGGAGAGCCGTTTTATAATATCAAAGCCGCAATGCTAGTTGAATCTCGTACCAGAAATAGGAATAACATGTAATGTGTTCAAACGAATTTACTTAGATCAACTGTAATAGGACTACTAATGTTATTTCCATCTTATAATTACTATGCTACTATTTCCAAGTTTCAATTCAATGGAGTTTCTATTTATAAGAGTCGTTATCTTTGTATAGGTAGTTAACTGACGACCCTACCTTAGTTTCCAACAATCTTCTCTTGAGTCGTCATATTGTTTATTTACAACCCTAACGACCCATGTTGTGAATTTAAAAAAATACGACCGTTGGGATTTTATTCTATATAATACCACCCCATCCTCTTGAGAAAATTGCCCAAAACCATTCATTTTCTACCAAACTACATAATCTTTCATTGGAAATGGTGGAATGGGAACCGTATGAAGATTTGTGTCTCGTTAAATTGTTTGCTAATACGTTTCGTGAACGTCCAAATGAAATCTATTCAATGTTTTGGAAGAGAGTTAAGGAGTTCTTCTACGGGCGTACAGCGAATCCTAATAACCGTAAATGGAGAGACTTGGCATTTCGATTCAACTACATTAAAAGTGCAATGCGAGAGTACGTAAAAGTTAGAAATATGGTGTACGACCATCATCCACGAGCTCCTCTTAAGCAAAAAGTGAGTAATCCGATAATATTTATACTTTTGTCATGGTTCAAAGTTACTAACATATAACATTCCTCGTTTAATTTCAGCTAGAACGTTTCATTGGGTTATGAACAATACGTAATGGGGAAACCAAGTTCATTCACCATAAAGAATATATAACGTTGTATCGACGAGCAAGAAGGTTCATTGACGAACATTTGATGCGTCATATTCTTGATTACCCTTACTATCTTTTCTGTAATGCGAGATTTATGTAATTTTATCTTCTTATTGAAATCCATGGCCTTTCTCCTCTTAGTTAAAAGTTTCTACAAAGAGTCGTTAGTCTCTTATGTCTATGCAATGACGATCCTTTTGTGAAAGCTACAATCGTTCACATATAACTATTACGTTGACGACCCCTTCACTAAATTTTTTAAGCAATCTCTTGGAAGTTTTACTACGAAAGAGTCGTTATTTGGATCTAAATACCAAGCTGACGACTCCAGGTGTGAAAAAAATTTAAATTGTTAGGTTTAGAGTCGTCAGCTTGATAAAAATAGGGTGAACGACTCTTTGGCTGAGATGAAAAATCCAACTTATAAAAATTAGGGTCGTTATTATGCTAGATTTAAAGATGACGACCATTACTCTGCCACAGTATATAATCTTGTCTGCTTTAGAGTCCTAAATCATTCTAACAAATATACTTGTAAACATCGTTCTAAAATCTTATGAAAACAAAGTAGTTTCAACAAACCATCCAAACCAAACACATAAGTTGTTTCAACAAACCATCCAAACCAAACAAATAAGTTGTATCTAAGAAAAGTTAAGAAACATAATTTCAAGTCAACAGTAAAATGAAACATAAGTTCAGGTCGACGGTAACATCTCCTCACTCAAGACCACCATCTCGACCTCGACCTCCTCTTTACCTCCCTGACCGGGAAACTTTCCGGCTTCTCTTAGGAGGACCCTGAGTTGCACTTCCCCCTGAGGAACCACCATCTTCTCTAGTACCTTGTTCATCATGATATTGGCTATATTGCCCATGTTCAGCACGTTCTTGTGTTAGATGGCTACGTGTTTTCCGGGTCCTCTTACCTTCCTTAGCCAGCTCAGCAAACATCTTCTTTGTATTGGGATTTTCAACGTACGTGCAGTAATCAATGTACCGACGTTGCTTTTCAGGATCAAACACTTCCCCTTTGTCAGCCGAGCAACAAAATTCCTTGACAAAAAGTTTCATTCGTTCCCTCTATATGCATTCAAATACCAATTCACATTAACTAACTTATATTTGTATGTAGATGAATAACATAATTACAAAAATAAATACTCACCACTAGCTTAAGAATGGTAGTATCATCCCTAGTGTCAGCTTGAGAAGCAGAGGTGGATGCCCTGTTGCTCCTCCTACCCGTAGTCTGATCTATCCGTATCACCTGACCGTGGGAGAAGCCTTCGTACCATGCAGAGTAATGTGTTGTTACCTCGTGACCTTCATTAACATGCACCAAATATGTGATGTCTACTAGGCTAGAGTGTCTAACATTCCAATGCTTGGTATCAGGTTCAGGTTCGTAAACCACCTTTATGTAGGACACATCAGCCTCGCATTTTTCCAATTTGTGCTTGAACGGAGGTACATAGTCGTCATCGGGTGAATCTTGAATAAACCCAAGTTGACGCATGATTCTCATCGGATTATACATTGAAAAACCTTAAGGGTGAAACAAAGGACCATGGTAATACACGACATCTTCCATTGCACCAACTCTACCATCCTTATACGGATTAAAGATTACCTCTTTCGTCCTGATGTTGTCCAATTTTCGGCGCATTTACATCAGCGCATAAGTTTGTTCCTTATCCTGAGAACCGGTGAATAAGTATTGGGTTCTTGTTGGACTACCATTGCCCCAATTTGGGTTGAGTTTCACGTCTACATTATCTTTGAACAGTGACGGGAAATGATCATAAATCCACACCTATAAAAACCAAATTTGAAATTTTTTAAACAATCAAATAAACATAAAAAGAGATTAAAGGAAATACAACCGATGTTGTGTATTATAAGCTATCGCGTGTAGCCAACCCTGTTCTAGCATTCTCAATAACACTCAAATCCCAGTCAAAGTCGTCATCACACTAAATAAGTAAGCGAGAGCGAATCATATTTTACCGAGCAACCAAAGCCTTGTTCTTTCTTATAACCTGGTCCCTCTAAGCCTTAGCACAAAGAACAGTCTCTTTGAATTTCTTTAAGGTATGGCGCCCTTAATCACTGCTTGGTCCTTTTAAGTAATTAAGGAATCCCTCTTTTCCCTCAGACTCTTATTTTCTTTCCTCAAATCATAAAGGCGATTCTTGAAGTTGTTATTCACGGATAACATCTTTCTGTGCTCAAATTTATGTGCCTCATATTTCAACTTAAGCTCATTCAGATCACAAATCCCTAAATCACCAGCATGGGGATGGTCCAGTACAGAATTAAGACGCTCTAAAAGGGCGGTATCTTCAATAGGATGGTTGATCGCTTGATTGGTTAGATTATAAACCTATGCAAATAGGTATTACTTAATAAAGACGCGAAACAACACGGTGATATGCAAAATATGAAAAGGTTCAAAAAACTTACCCATGAGCTGGGTGTTCCTATTACGAAGCTCAACTGTTTCCCTGGAATAAACAGATAACTCTCCCTTAACTCTGGGATTCTCATCCTTAAGACTGCAGATCTCATCGCGTTGATCCCGAAGCAAGGCTTCAGTTAATCAAGAATTCTACATAAACCAAGAGCAAGTGATTATTTATAAGATAGAACAACTAACAAATGTAGGCAGATCACCAAAATAAACTTACCAGATGCGCGAAAGCTGAACGGAAATCTAAACTCAAGGAGGAGGCAATCCTGCGCAAAGAACTATATGATATGAAGAAGGAGACGCACAAAGCTTCACCATAGTATCGCACAATTGAGCGAGTGCGGGATCAACGACAGCTGACAAAGAAGAGCTGAAGATCTCTAAAAGGAGTTCCATATTCGCGCGGCCATTAGTAGAAACATGACCTTCACCACGAAGAAAAGATGAACCACCTATGGATTCAGGCAGTCTACTAGAAAACTCGGGCGCGGTACCCCAAAAGAAAATAATTCATCGTCAAAGGACGAAGTATTCGAGCAAGTAGATTGAGTTATCACAGGGGAAGCCCTTTTTGTTTTCTTGGAAATATTTCCTCGCCCAATATTTGGAAGTGCAGCCTTATCCTTACCCTTCAACTTTACAGAAGGTTAAATATTCTTAGAATGAGAAGATCCACCCTCAGAATCAGAAGTATCATCCTCAGACTCGCCCTACACCCACCAAGATAGATAAGAAACAAAGGCAACAATATTGTTTAAAAGATGCAGGAAATTATTTCTTACTTTCTTGGAGCGTGAGGACTTCGCCTTCCGTAACCCTTTATTCTTCTTCTAAGGTTAACAACAACAATAAGTAAAGCGTGAAAAAGAGAAAAGCTTGAAATGCGAAGGTATGAGAAAATACCTCTTTAGCTTCTTCAGGCCAGTTAAAGACCCAAGGTTTATATCCAAGCAATGTGATGGGACCTTTGCGATCAGATCCATCAGCATTTATACCCCAAATATACGGAACTTCAATGGTGAGGGGATACTTCATCCAGTGGGGATCTTTAGACAAGAGAGCAGAGTCATTGGAAGAATTATGGAAGTCTACATCTCGCATAATCTTTTCTTCTTCAGCAATGCCATCCGCTCGCCTAAAGCGAATGCCCCAACGATTTTTATCATTAGCGACAAGCTTAACATCATAATGCATAAAGAAGTTATCAACTGTATATTCCGCCTTATTGTAAGAAGGATCGGCATATTTCTTATAAAGAGACTCCAAACTAGCAGCGTGTCGCGAATACTCTACCATGATCCTGATAGCATCGCCACTCAACTGATATATCGCGCGGTGAATTCCGAAACTTGACAAAATCTCATAAAAAAGAGGAATCTGTGAATTAAACAGAGGAATGGGAAGACCAGCACCAAGCTGTCCAAGCGAAATAATAACTCTTTTATCGCTCCATTGCTCAAGAGCTAACCAATTAGGATCAAGTTCAGTAGTGTGGGTGGATTAAGGAGGAACTGTCAGAGTAATCCCCTTCAAGATGAGTTCAGTCATAAGCCTCTTGATCTCCTCAAATTACTTCTTACCTGCTATTGAAGCCATTATACTATGGGAATAGAAATTGAAGAAAACACAGATAGAAGAAAAGAGCCAATCAGAAATAAAGGTCAAATTTTATTAAAGTTAAAATGATAAATTTTTTGATCAGAACAGTGAGAGCAAAGATGGAAGAAAGAGAAATGACGATATCAGAACCAGAGAAGCAAATTGACAAACTAAAAAGAAAGATGATAATGAGAGAGGTGAAAAAGAATCAACAGCAGCAGCGGACAGAAAAAATTATGGAGGATGAAAAAGAAGACAGTAAAAGAAAAAGAGAAAATTGAAGGCGTGATAAAACAGATAAAAGATATTATTTCTCTTCCCGAAAAATCTTATCTCTCAGGCGCATTTATTAGAAGACAAATAGGAAGAGGCGGTTGCCAGTAAAAAAGGAAAAGAATCAAAGACGTGTTAATTATTAAATAACAGGGTCAACACATGTAGATGGTCGTGCGGAAAACCCGAAATAGTATCAGTAGATCTGGAGAATACGAAAAGACAGGGTTGATTAGATAGATTAAGACTTCTCTTATCGCCCTGTCTCCCAAAAGACCAACACGAGAAGAGGCAAAATGTGGATACAAAATACCGCTCAACCAATAAGAACGTGAGGAGATCATTACTCAAAGGAGAAAATAACAAGTCCACTACGTCACTACAGACGAACGCAATGACGTCACCAAGAGTCACACTTAACATGTGAAGTCCAACGCGATGATAATGAAAGTGTGATAGTATCGCTCTCTCAGATCAGAATTAAGGGGATTTATTAGCTGTCCTCCAGTATGTAGCCTCCTATAAAAGGTACCAGAAGCCATTGTAATAGGAGAGACCTTTTTTAGAGTTTAGGTGAGGAATTTAGGAGAGAGAAAGTTATTTATTCCCCAAGTTAGGGTTTCTTCACATTACATTTGTATCTGTTCATGTTCTTAATAAAATTAACTTAGAGATTCTTCCACCATGTCTTAGATTTATCTGATAGAATCACTTGGGTGTAGCTTATAGGATTTCCTGCAACTACACCCATATAGAGGGAACCTCAAAAATATTGGCTAATTCTGGGTAAAGGTACAAATTTAGTTTAACTCTTTCAAAAGGTATCAATCATGTGCTCGTCGGGGATAAAAGGATGATGACTTCCAAGAGCTCTTATCAACGGAGTCGTTTAGCACTTCGATGTCGACTCATCATATCCTGGAGTTCTTGGATCAGGCTAACCCAGTGAGTTCACTACTTCCGTTTCAAACCAAAATACCCTCTTCTATTTCTATTGAGATAAACAAAACCCGGAAGGGAAATACTTTCTCTTCTTTCGAATTCAAACAAATCTTGTTTCTATCAACATGAGGGTAAAATTTTTAAGCCATGATCTTTCTCTTCTATAAATCTAGGGAAAAAATTATTTTCTCATTTGTCACAAAACTATAGAGAAAAATCAATGATGGTGTTTAAGATTTTATCTTGAAATGGTTAGAGTCTTGAGGTGTTGGGGATGAATTTTGAAGTTGAAATCAGTTGGAAGGAAGAATGTTGTGGCTGAATTATTTGGGATTTTGTTAGATATTTGGTGCTCTTGACAAACAAGAACCGGATACTTGGCAGAATTCCAAGTTGAATGAAGCGCAACCATTTCCGGACACTTGGCGTAGGCCAAGAGTGAGTAAAGCACAATCATTATAGAACATTGGCACGGGCCAAAGTTCAGTGATGCATAATGATTGTTGGATTTAAGTTCAAGCCGTCAGCTTCGAGTGTGTGTGCATCACACACATGCCAAAGTGAAAGAGCAAGTTAGAGATGGTTATAAAGTGGCTTTATAACCGAGTTTGGCATAGCCTAACCGTGTGAGACAAGTGTCGCGCCATTCTTCATGCCAGCACTAAAGTTAGCAGTTAAAAAGTGAACTGTGGCGGTTATGGAACTTCCTATGGACAGGTGGTTGTTCATAGTGCGTGCAACTGTGTTACATACAGATTGGACTTGCTTCTTGGCATTATAAATAGCCAGAGAACCCTTGCAAATGAGAGTTGTTCAAGTCTTCAAGTGTTGAGGAACCACATTGCAGTTTGGAGTAATTATGAGTTAAACTTAGAGAATAAGCTTGTAAGTCCATTGGTTGGACGAGTTTTGTATCTTCCCCTTAAGCTAATAAAAAGAGAGTTTGTTGGCTTATATGTTGGTCTTGGTATTCTGTTGATTTGAAACTACTCCCTAATTCTATGAAGCATAAACATGGAAGGAACCTCTTTGTTGTATGGGCTACATTGCTTGGTAGAGAAAATCTAAGTTAAGTCTTCTGTTGCATAACTTAGTGAAGTTGGCTGTTTGCATAGGTGCAAACTTATAAGGCTGAAATACGGGTGGGTGATAAGAGATCACTGAACCACTGTATTGCCGGGTTACATTCTCGTGAAAAATTGCTTGGAGTATTTGGAGGTGTGACAGTTCGGGTATCAGAGCACTGATTGCTCTGTTTTGGCTTTGTTTTTGGAAGATTTTCTCTGTTTTGCTCGAGTTTAGTTGCTGAAATTGCTAGAGATAATTGCTGGTAAGAAGAGTACATTGGATGCTTTAACTGATTGGGTAGCGGACTTGGAAGACAGGATTGGTGATGAGGTGCGCCATCCTAACCATGCCAATTTTAATGCAACGGTTATGGCTCGCATTCAGGCTCTTGATGAGTATGTTGCTGATATGTTCGAGTAAAACCAAGTAGCAACTAAGCAGCATGCTTATTTGGAAGGCCAAATCACTGCTGTTAAGACCATGTTCACAGATTCCTTGAAAAAGCTAACTGATGAGTTAGGCGTCTTACGGAGAATGGTGAGTATGATTAGTTCAGATCAAGCTACTGTGGGTGGTATTGGCAGTTGAAAATGCGGGGGTACAACAACCACACCCAACAATTCGTTTGGCAATCTTAGAGGACTTACTCTAATATATTTTCTAGAAGATCAACTAGACAGTCAGACTCAATCTAGATAAAAGTATATACAAGAGTTTATATCTCTGTTTCACAATGTAATCAGCAAATCAAACAGATAGAAATTTGCGAGCCTGATTATTATGTGAAACAACTTGAACAATACCAAAGACCAATGTTCAAGTGTCAATTAATTTAAATCAACAACCAAAGGTTGGATTATCAAATTGATTGATCTTAACGCACAACCTGTGATATTTCAATTATATAACAAAATATAATGCGGAAAAAAAAAACACAGACACCAGAATTTTATTAACGAGGAAACCGCAAATGCAGAAAAACCCCGGGACCTAGTCCAGCTTTGAACACCATACTGTATTAAGACGCTACAGACACTAGCCTACTACCAATGAACTTCAGACTGGACTATAGTTGAATCCTAATCAATCTCACACTGATTCAAGGTACAGTTGCTTTCCTTACGTCTCTAATCCCAGCAGGATACTACGCACTTGATTCCCTTAGCTGAGCTCACCCACAACTAAGAGTTGCTATGACCCAAAGTCAAAGACTTGATAAACAAATCTGTCTCACACAGAAAAGTCTATAGAATGCATAAATCTGTCCCCCACAGAAATACCCAAGAGTTTTTGTTCCGTCTGTCGATAAATCAAGGTGAACAGGAACCAATTGATAAACCGGACTTATATTCCCAAAGAACAGCCTAGTATTATCAATCACCTCACAATAATTTAAATCGTATGATGGCGATACTAGATATTGTGGAATCACAAACGATGAGACGAAAGTGTTTGTGATTACTTTTTATCTTACCTATCGGAGATTAAATCTCGAGCAAATCTCAGAGAAGATAGTACTCAAACGATAGAATCGGGCAAGATCAGAACACGCAACTACAAAGAAACTAGTTGGGTCTGGCTTCACAATCCTAATGAAGTCCTTGAAGTAGTTATTCTACAGGGTTTCGATAGAAACCTAAGGTTAAAGGAGAATCGACTCTAGTTGATGCAACTAGTAACACACAGGAGGTGTGGGGATTAGGTTTCCCAGTTGCTAGAGTTCTCCTTTATATAACTTTCAAATCAGGGTTTGCAATCAAAGTTACCTTGGTAACAAAGCATTAAATATTCACCGTTAGATGAAAAACCTGATTCAACTTGCTAATATCTTTCAACCGTTAGATCGAACTTAGCTTGTTACACACAAATGAAATGTACCCTCATTTAGGTTTATGTAACCGTACCCAAACGTGTACACCATGTTGGATCAACAATAGTTAACCGAAGTTAGCCATATGATTACTCTCATATCAACCTTATTAATCTTAACCATAACTAGTTCAAATGACTCAAATGAAACTAGTTAAAGAGTTGTTCAATTGCTATATTCTCATAGAAGTATACAAGAACACAATTGAAGCAAAATCGGTTTGATTCACTCGAATCAATTCATGAACATTAGAGCTACTGTTTGCAAAGATTGCATTCCTTATTTTATAAATGTTTAAGTTCATGGAAAACTGATTTTAAAAAGTAACCAACTCAAGTATGCAAACGGGTACGCATACTTAAGTAGCTAGACCGGATTTGGTTACGCCAGTACGCGTACGGTTGCGCTTACCAATTCACACTTCTAAACTCCAGCAGAAATTCACGGACATGAGACTTCCGCCAGTATGCGTACGGGTACGCATACTTGCCTAGACATCCAACAACCGCCAGTACGCGTTCGGGTACGCATACTTCAGGTTCCCGGTTTTTGACTTACACACAAATGTGAGAACACACTATGTTTTTATCCAAACATGGTTACTTCATTCTAAACTCTTTATTTCAATCATTGAAACTTTCTTAGAGGATGACAATAGCCGTTTTCACTCACTATTAGCATCAAAGCAATTTTCAAGATATTGAAATCATAATGAAACATTCCAAGCTTACACCAAATGATTGTATCACACAAACCATGTAAGATGTTACTCGAAAATTTTCACATGGTCATATTATGACATTCGTCAAGAATATAAGATGAACTTGGTCGAACCAAAAGCTTGCCAACACATATTTCGAGAAATATGTAAGCGAGATAAACTCAGCTCGAAATCTCAAATGTGTATAATAGAAAACTATATCGTAATACGACTTATGTCTCAATATAGGAGATAGAGTAGAAATAAACTTTCCAATTGATAGATGAGTTTCAGTCTCCACATACCTTTGGTTAATGAAGTTCCACAAGCTCCCCTTAGTAGTCCTTCGTCTTCAAATGATGAACTCCGTGAAGTCTAAAGTTCAACTACACAATCTATGTCCTTGTCCGAGACATCTATAAATAGGCCACAAATCAAGACTTATAGTTTTGATCACTAACATTGACAAACATGCTTGAGATAGCAACGCATGCGAGTTCGACCTAGCAATGATTATCAATACATATTTATTACAAAATAAATAAAACTTTGTAGCTTTTCTTTCAAATGCTTGATCTCCTTGGCATCTTCAACACGACTCGAAATCTTCGTCACTTCCAAGTACTCCATGATTCTAAACGTGTTCAACTCAGCATCATAGTTGTTGATGATCCGTAGCGATAACAATGAGAAAACAAGTGCTCTCAATCATTGTTATACAGTGTCATAGTATTATTACACAGCATCAAAGTTTAATTGTATCACAACTTTGACAACAATACTATGGTGATATGTATCACTCCCCTTTAGTCAATACTTCATCTCGACATGAAAACCACTCCCCCTTACATAATGATCCGTAAACCATATGTATTTGTAGTATGAAACTACACATTAATTCTCCCCCTTTTTGTCAATATAAATTGGCAAAGGTTTCATAGAGATACTTCATGACCAAAAGAGAATAACATACCAACTTATTTAGATGCAATCATAAAGACGAAGCTAAATGCATTCATCAAGGAGTTTATAAAGATACAAGATAACCCTTATAATATTCCACAGCCGCACTCCCCACAAAGATTTGGCAATAAAGTACAAGTTCAAAAAGAACTCTTCCCCATAAAATGTCATTCCCGAAAGAACAACAAAGGCGACCTTGCTTTTACAAGAAAAGAAGGATTTCTTTGGACTAAATCAAATCACATGAGAACACGAAATTGTATCCAAAAAATCACAATTGAATTAGCCACAAAATGATCAATTCAATTGGCTATGCTTAACATAAGAGAACTTACGGAGAAACACAGTATATGCACAAAAATGTGAATCGGAGATAGACCAATACTGCGGAATAAACAAGGATCCATTCTATTATCATTACTATTTGCACAATGACATATAATAGACTTAATCCTTGTAAACAAAATTTTATCCTTTCTTCCATCAATATTTGCATAATGACATAAAAGGCTTAACTTTTGTTTGTCAAAAGTTCATTCTATCTTTTATCAATACTTTCATACTGACATATAATAGAGATAACTTTTGAACAAGTATGGGACAGTCACAGGTTCACGGACGTAAACAACATGTCCCATAATAATTTTCAATAAAATCATGAAGATTAAAATTGCAAAAATCATCTTCCAAATAACTTAGAATTTAAATAAATAAATATAAAAACATTGAAGATGAAAACGTTGGAAATAACTATGTATACTCATAATAATGGCTATTCTAAATCCTAGTAATCCTTCTAAAACACAAGAAATAAATTCTCATAAGAAGTTTCCTAGACATTGAGACCTTTGAAGAATTCTTTATCGTCCCCGAACTCCTTGTCGTCAACAGCCATAGGTACATAGGGTTCATGAAGATAGGAGTCAATTCCAGCAAACCTTCTAGGCTGATGATATCGAACCAGGGCCTTCTGAATTTTAAGAGTTCTCATAACAATAAACTTTATTTGTTAAATCTCCTTCCTTGTTTCCTTCAACTCTTCAAGCACACCAGAAAACTTCTGAGAATTTGAAGGAACAACTCTTGGCTTCCTCACATTCTTTATTTTTCTTTTCAAAGTTGGAGGTAACGGAGAATTCTCTTTTTCCTTCATGATTGATGGATTGACAATCATATTAACATCTTTTCTATCATAAGACATGATGCTTGGAGTATCCATACGTGTATGGGTTTCTGAGAGGAAATCACAATTTAAGCTCAACAGGCAGTCTTAAGATAAAAAGAGTTTCAGAGAAGGAAAAAGAATGTAGGGTTACGGAACCTTTAACAACACAGGTTCACGCACGCACATTTCACAACCCTAAAGAGAGTATAATTTTCGAGAATAACCCTCTTTTATTGAATAAACAGGGAAGTCTCTTCCAATATCAATTAGATATGGAAGAATTCCAAATTTGCAAAACACAGCAAATCTAAGAAAAAAAGCAATATATATATTTTCTTAAAGCCTGAGGTGTGCACAATCTTGTCTCTTTTGATCAGGCACATGAGACAAGATGCACCAAAACAACACAATCAAGTTGTGCTGTGGTGAACAATAATCTGTCCACCATAACCCTTTTGAAAGGAATTCATAGAACCCTGTCTATCAAATTGTTAGACCATACTTTCTTCTCTAGTGGTCTTGTCTTATCCTTGGAAACTAACTTCTTCGAAGAAGATAAAATCTTACATACCTCGGCGGTTTTTTGAACAAGTTTGAGCTTGTTTGCTAGTCGATTCGCTCTTCGTTGAAGTTTATTGACATATCTCATCTTGTGTTTGTACTTGAAACACTTTGAAAGTTCATGACCTTTGAGTGAACAATAAGAGCATGTCAACGGATAAGATGATTCAGACACCCGAGATGTGCAAGATGCTAGACACAGAGTGGAACCTGAAAAATAAGACAGAAAGTTTCCAACAGAAAGGTCAATTTTTTCTTCCAGAATGGTTAAGTCTTCTTCTGAAAGAAGATCAAGATTAATGTATGTATTGCTATAATTATCAAAATCAATATCTTCACAAAGAAGTGCAACACTTGATTTTTCGTCTTCATTGGAATCATAGTGATTAGACATTTCATCAAGCGTTGCAGCAAGACCTTTGTTCCCAGTGTATTTTCTACGGTTCGGACACTCAATTCAAAAATGACCAAAACCTTTACACTTAAAGCACTGTGGCATATCCTCATCATCAGCCTCATCAACATCCCTGTTTTTAGGAGGAATGCGATTGTGAGGTTTAACTGATGACTTGGGTTTGTCTTTGGAGAACCGTTTACTTCTCTTATATAGAAGATCCCTAAACTGTCTTGTGATCAATGAGACTGACTTGTCAAGATCTTCATCTGATAAATCATCCTCAGAGACGCAGACACTTTTACTTTTGTCAAGTAATTTAGTGTTCTTTGGTGCTTTAAAGGCAACATCCTTTCCAGTTTTGGATGTATGCTCATGATCAAAGATCTTTAGCTTTCCAACCAACGTATTTCTGGAGAGAGCATCAAGGTTATTTGCCTCAACGATGGCATGCTTCTTAGAGCGTATCTGGATGGCAGCGATCTGAGAATTTTCATCACAGTGTCCTTTTCAGGAATAGTCTTACCCAATGCAAAAGATGCATTAATAATTGCATACACTTTGTGATTACACTCATCAAATGAATCTTCATCTGCCATACGAAGGTTTTCCCAATCAGAATTTAGGTTTTGAAGCCTGGCTTCCTTTTCACTGGTATTTCCTTCAAATATGGTTTATAAGATATCCCAAGCATCTTTAGACCGAGTGCACGTTGTCACATGGTGCTGAAGATCTGGGGTAATGGCATGTATGATGGCATTCAAACCGTCGGAATTTTTCTTTGCAGCAAGTATCTCAGCAGCGTCATATGCACCAATATCCTTCGGAATGGCCTCATCTCCTACAACGGGAGCATCATAGCCATTAACAACATAAACCCGTGATTGAAAATCATGCGCTTGAAGAAAGGAAAGTATAGCAATTTTCTACCACAAGTAATTTGAGCCATCGAAGACTGGTGGTACGTTTATAGAGATAACACTTCTGTCAATATTAGATCGCTACAAACACACACTTATAAGGTCTTTAATGTGTTTGCCTGCTCTGATACCAATTGAAAATGCGGGGGTACAACAACCACACCCAACAATTAGTTTGGCAGTCTGAGAAGACTTGCTCTAATATACTTTCTAGATAATCAACTAGACAGTCAGACTCAATCTAGAGAAAAGTATATACAAGAGTTTATATCTCTATTTCACAATGTAATCAGCAAATCAAACAGGTAGAAATCTACGAGCCTGATTATTATGTGAAATAACTTGAACGGTACCAAAGACCAATATTCAAGTGTCAATCAATTTAAATCAACAACCAAAGGTTGGATTATCAAATTGATTAATCTTAACGCACAACCTGTGATATTTCAATTATATAACAAAATATAATACGGAAAAGAAATAACACAGACACCAGAATTTTGTTAACAAGGAAACCGCAAATGCAGAAAAACCTCGGGACCTAGTCCAGCTTTGAACACCACACTGTATTAATCCGCTACAGACACTAGCTTACTACCAATGAACTTCGGACTGGACTGTAGTTGAACCCTAATCAATCTCACACTGATTCAAGGTACAGTTGCGTTCCTTACGTCTCTGATCCCAGCAGGATACTACGCACTTGATTCCCTTAGCTGATCTTACCCACAACTAAGAGTTGCTACGACCCAAAGTCGAAGACTTGATAAACAAATCTGTCTCACACAGAAAAGTTTATAGAATGAATAAATTGTCTCCCATAGAAATACCCAAGATTTTTTGTTCCGTCTTTTGATAAATCAAGGTGAACAGGAACCAATTGATAAACCGGACTTATATTCCCGAAGAACAGCCTAGTATTATCAATCACCTCACAATAATCTAAATCGTATGATGGCGAAAATAGATATTGTGGAATCATAAACGATGAGACGAAGGTGTTTGTGATTATTTTTTATCTTGCCTAATCTTAGAGAAGATAGTACTCAAACGATAGAATCGGGAAAGATCAGAAGACGTAACTACATAGAAAATAGTCGGGTCTGGATTCACAATCCCAATGAAGTCTTTGAAGTCGTTAACCTACAGGGTCTCGATAAAAACCTAAGGTTAAAGGAGAATCGACTCTAGTTGATGCAACTAGTAACACACGGGAGGTATGGGGATTAGGTTTCCCAGTTTTTAGAGTTCTCCTTTATATAGTTTTCAAATCAGGGTTTGCAATCCAAGTTACCTTGGTAACAAAGCATTCAATATTCACCGTTAGATGAAAAACCTGATTCAACCAAGCTAATATCTTTCAACCGTTAGATCGAACTTAGCTTGTTAAACACAAATGAAATGTACCCTCATTTAGGTTTAAGTAACCGTACCCAAACGTGTACACCATGTTGGCTCAACAATAGTTAACCGAAGTTAGCCATTTGATTACTCTCATATCAACCTTATTCATCTTAACCATAACTAGTTCAAATGACTCAAATGAAACTAGTTAAAGAGTTTTTCAATTGTTATATTCTCATAGAAGTATACAAGAACACAATTGAACCAAAATCGGTTTGATTCACTCGAATTAATTCATGAACATTAGAGCCACGGTTTGCAAAGATTGCATTCCTTATTTTATAAATGTTTAAGTTCATGGACAACCGATTTTAGAAAGTAACCAACTCAAGTATGCAAATGTGTACGCATACTTAAGTAGCTAGACCGAGTTTGGTTACGCCAGTACGCATACGGATGCGCATACCAATTCACACTTCCAAACTCCAGAAGAAATTCACGGACATGAGACTTCTGCCTGTATGCGTACGGGTACGCATACTTCCGGTTCCCGGTTTTGGACTTACACACAAATGTGAGAACACACTATGTTTATATCCAAACATGGTTACTTGATTCTAAACTCATTATTTCAATCATTGAAACTTTCTTAGAGGATGACAATAGCCGTTTTAACCCACTATTAGCATCAAAGCAATTTTCAAGATATTGAAATAATCATAATGAAACATTCCAAGTCTACACCAAATGATTGTATCACACAAACCATGTAAGATGTTACTCGGCAATTTTCACATGGACATATTTTGACATTCGCCAAGAATATAAGATGAACTTGGTCGAAGCAAAATCTTGCCAACACATATTTTGAGAAATATGTAAGCGAGATAAACTCAGCTCGAAATCTCAAATGTGTATAATAGAAAACTACATCGTAATACGACTTATGTCTCAATATAGGAGATAGAGTAGAAACAGACTTTCCAAGTGATAGATGAGTTTCAGTCTCCACATACCTTTTATTGATGAAGTTCCACAAGCTCCCCTTAGTAGTCCTTTGTCTTCAAATGATGAACGCTGTGAAGTCTAAAGTTCAACTAAACAATCTATGTCCTAGTCCGAGACATCTATAAATAGGCTAGAAATCATGACTTAAAGTTTTGATCACTAACATTGACAAATATACTTGAGTTCGACCGAGAAGTGCTCTAACAGTATTGACTTTACGAAGATTAACGTCCCAGAACCTAAGGCGTTTTCTGGCGCAAAAGATACGAAGGTATTGGAGAATTTCATGTGGGATATAGACCAATACTTCAATGCCGTCAGAACACTGGAAGAGAAAAAGGTTACTCTCGTTAGCATGTACCTTGAAGGTGATGCGAAATTGTGGTGGAGGACTAGAACTGATGATGACCTTACTGCTGGTCGTCCAGGCATCGTGACATGGGATGTCATGAAAGAATAATTGAAGGGTTAATTATTACCAAGCAATGCGGCTTAGTTAGCTAGAGAGAACTTGCATAAGCTGCGGCATACCGGTACATCACGGGAATACGTGAAAGAGTTTTTGTCTCTGATGCTAGATATTCGCAACATGTCTGAGGAAGATAAGTTGTTTAATTTCACATCTGGTCTGCAACCATGGGCTCAGGACGAAGTAAGAAGGCAGGGTGCCAAAGACCTACCTTCGGCCATTGCAATCGTGAACAGCCTTGCTGATTTTAGGTCAGTCAATACCTCAACTGATGCTAATAGGAAGGGCAAGGATAAGAAAGGCCAGAAAAAGAAGAAGGATGATGGTAGTAGAAAAAGTTATGAGGCTAATGAAAAGAATTATCAAAGAGATGATAGTCGGGCCGTGAAGAACAAAGCTGGTGGTTGTTCCCTATGCAAGGGTCCTCACCTTGCGCGTGATTGTCCTAAGAGAGAAAAATTGTCCGCAATAGTCAATGAGGGCAGTGCGCGAGAAATTAGAAACTGATGAAGTATAACATGTTAATCATATTCAACTATGCAACATAGTATCACAAAAGGAAGAAACACAGCTTGGGCTGAGTGGCGCTGGCCTGGTTTATGTGAAAGTTGGCATTCACAATCATCGACTCTGGGGCATGACCGATACAGGTGCTTCGCATACTGTTATGATCTTGTCGATGGAAGAGTACTTGGGTTTGGAAGTATATCAGACTGATCACTGCATGAAGACATTGAATGATATAGCTAAGCCAATCAAGGGGATGGTTGTGGCAAATGTTGAAGTGGGAGAATGGCGTGGCCAAGTCAGTGTAATGGTGATGCATCTCAAAGACTTTGAGATGATCCTTGGTAACAATTTTTTCAAGCAAGCAGAGGCAACAGTGATGCCTCACCTTGCCGGGATTTTTATATAAAGTCCAAGTGCACCTTGTTTCGTGAAAGGTGTAAGGAAAGTTAGTTTGGTTGACATGAAGTGTGAGAAAGGAAAGGCAAGTGAGTTTGCTCCTGTCCGCTCGTTCTAAGAAAACTTAGATGAGATTCATGCGGAATTTGGATATCCTATGGATATTAGTCCCTTGTTCACCGTGATTAGTATGTGTATGAAGCAGGGGCCTTGCATTGCTGTTTGCAAGTGCCTGAACCTGCAAGGTTGCTGAAGTTTAAGTTGGGTGTTACTGATCTTATGGTTTTAGAAGATAGCACACTGGTTGTTGGTGTATTTTCTTTGGCTATGTATTTGCTTTCAGTAAGGCCGTGGGTTTGCCAATGGTGTAAATGATAAGGAGTCCCTATGTTTCTTATGTAAAGTTAGTGTAATGAATGAAGGTGGTGTTTAAGCAAAAACCTTGTCTCTTTTTGCTTAATGTAAAGCTAGTTCATCAGGGAAGCACTACAAGTATACTTAGCCAAAGTATACAATAAGAAACGCTGAATGTAAGGCTAGGAAAGAAATAGAAGTTGGTGGCATAGGCGAGTTTGTTGTTGGGAGAGTTACGTAGAAGTGCGACAGTATTTGGCAACGATAGCATGGAGCAACACAACAAGAATGAAGATGTAAGTCCATCAAGCATTTGAGATAAGAGTAACTCATAGTTAGGAAGAACATGATGTTGTTTTTCCGCTACATTAAAGCGTAGAAGTTTGAAAGAACAAGTGAGGCCTAGTTAGTTTCAAAGGCGCGTGAAGAGGAACCTTGTCCAAAGAGACGGTGGGATATCCCGGGTTTCCTAAGTCATGGCTAATGTCATGCATTTCAGTCGAGTTTGCATAAGACAGTTGCAAAGTGATTGAAGAACACTCAGTCCACAGTAAGGCATGTTGGATTGCAAGAGTGCAATGTCAGTCGGAATTGAAGGCAAGTAAGCTAAGTTATGCATATCAGGGTGATATGTTGGTTGTTTTGCGTGTACACTTAGGCACGGAATGGCTGGAGAAAAGATTTGTGACGCGGATGTACTCAAATGTGGAAAGTTGGCTTAAGGCGTAGCTAACAAATACTGCTGAATTTCAGAGAAGTTCTGAAAGTGCATATCAACAAATTGCAATAACATTTGGGTGTTAAGATATGAATGAAGTGGAATTGAATCATAGTCGACGATGCAACATTGAAGTTGGAATTTGTAGGCTTAATGGAAAAGCACATAAGCTAAGTGATGGCATAAGGTACTAGGCAGAAAGGGTTGGCAAGAATGAGGGCCAAACAAGTTTGCTAAATTCTGAGAGTAGCTCAGAAGCGTACAAGGCCGAAGAACAAGTATATTGAGTATACTTTGTTGCGTTCAACGATGATATTGAACAGATTGGGTGGGGGAAGTCTATGACCGGTACAAACAGTGTTGCACAACCATTTCGCAATACTGAAGTTGTAGCCTGGCAGATGGAGCTGCACAGTCCGACGATGTAGCGCCGTCATGGCTGAGACAAGAAAGGCTACTTATCAAATGCAATACGACACAATAGTGTTGCATATCCTTATTTAAAGTTAGCGCAGCTCAAGGAAGGAATAAAGGATGAAATGCAAAGTCATGGAATAACTTTGGCATCGTTCCAAGCATTGGCCAAAGCTTGGAAAATGAATATGCCACAGTGGCGTTGCCAAATGCGCCATTGGTGATTATTGCTTGGAAAAAAGAATGCAAGTGATGCATATGAAGTATGATGTTGAACTAAACAAGTCAAGACTCAATTGGCACGATATTTGGATGTTGGCATCCAAATAAGCTAAGTGCATGATCGGGATGAATGAAGCGCAACCATTGCCAGATACTTGGAAGAAGTGCAAGTTGAATGAAGCGCACCATTGCCGGACACTTGGCATAGGCCAAGAGTGAGTAAAGCACAATCATTGTCGAACATTGGCACGGGCAAAAGTTCAGTGATGCATAATGATTGTCGGATTTGAGTTCAAGCCGTCAGCTGCGAGTGTGTGTGCATCACACGCATGCCAAAGTGAAAGAGCAAGTTAGAGACGGTTATAAAGTGACTTTATAACCGAGTTTGGCATAGCCTAACCGTTTGAGACAAGTGTGGCGCCATTCTACACGCCAGCACTAAAGTTAGCAGTTAAAAAGTGAACTGTGACGGTTAGGGAACTGCCTATGGACAGGTGGTTGTTCATAGGGCGTGCAACTGTGTTGCATACAGATTGGACTTGGTTCTTGGAATTATAAATAGCCAAAGAACCCTTGCAAATGAGAGTTGTTCAAGTCTTCAAGTGTTGAGGAACCACATTGCAGTAGAGAGTAGTTCTGTGTTAGGCTTAGAGAATAAGCTTGTAAGTCCATTGGTTGGATGAGTTTTGTATCTTCTCCTTAAGCTAATAAAAAGAGAGTTTGTTGGCTTATATGTTGGTCTTGGTATTCTGTTGATTTGAAACTACTCCCTAATTCTGTGAAGCATAAACATGGCAGGAACCTCTTTGTAGTATGGGCTACATTGCTTGGTAGAGAAAATCTAAGTTAAGTCTTCCGTTGCATAACTTAGTGAAGTTGGCTGTTTGCATAGGTGCAAACTTGTAAGGCTGAAATACGAGTGGGTGATAAGAGATCACTAAACCACTGTATTGCTGGGTTATATTCTCGTAAAAAATTGCTTGGAGCATTTGGAGGTGTGACACCATACCATATGGAGTATTATTTAGAGTAGTCAGTTTTATTCTCTTCAACTTTTAGTCCAATTTCGCGTGTTACTGTTTTTCTTCGTTGGCTCTCACTATAAACACTTATAATGTAGGGGTGGTTATTTTAAGCTGCTAATTTCATCAAATTTCCATAATATTGTAAGATCATAAATGTGATCAGTACCTACTCCTCCTTGATGCGCAACAGTACTTTAATTTATAGCCAGTAATATCTTTCAAGAAAGGATTTTTTTTTACCGTGCGCACATTAAGGTGAAATCATACACACATTAAGCAAAATCGGTGGCATGGAAGATTTCGGTCACATGGTCAAATTTTGGGACATAGTAGCACATTATAGGTCGCAGTGCAAGTGGACGAGGAAAAGGACATCCATGCACATTAGCTACACATATATGTGTTTTAATCTTCGTAGACGATATTGCAAGTAGATGTGTCTGCGTATGTAAAAATATCTGATCTACGGTAGAACTCGAAGTGGAGCAGGAAAAGGATCTTGGTAAACTCCACGCGAGAGTGTATGCAAAGTACATTTATCTTGCGTTTAAACATGTACTTTGTTAGTAATGTAGGTATTTGTCACAATCCAATGGTTATAAACAACAAGAACTTTTTTCTGGATAAGAATAGTTGTGACTATACTGATTGTGTCCAAGGCATGTGATTTATTAATTCATGTTTTTATTCTAATCAGTTTTGGTATTACTGTTGTGTGAATGAAGAGGAGTACTAGCTATTTCTAGTATGATGATTAGATTAGTGATCATACAGTTTCTATCTTAATAGCAGTGAGTGGATGAAAGATCTTAAATAGAATTAATGACCCTTTCTCTCAATATCAGTGAGAAAAGGTTGCAGCAGGTATAGACTTTGCACTTGATGATTGAGGAAGAAAATAGTAAACTTAGTTAGTATTGGAATGGCAAGGCACATGGTACAACTGACTGATCGTCAATTTCAATGCTTCATTCATCCCCCCTCTTAAGAGATTAATTAGAGTATTTATATGGCAATGGAAGAAAAAAAATAAAAGAATATTTCTAGCTTGGTTAAAGAGGAGTACTTAATCTAGTATGATCAGATTGGTGGGGGAATACATGCAGTTTCTATCTTAGAGAGTTAGTAGTAGGTGGCGATGAATCCTATGAATTAAGGAATGAGCCTAGCTAGCAGCAAGAAATTTCTAGGAAGTTTCCTCTAAACCCTACCCAATACATTTGTAGTGGCTATGATCATCTTCAAGAGCCTCCTAGTAGTCCTATAAATACGAGTGGCATTATACATCCCAGATCTCACATTCTCTTGCATGCTCTCTGCAACTAGCTATCACCATGAAGCCACTCTCACCATTTTTTCTTCTTGTCCCACTTATGATCCTCGTTTTCTTTTCAACTAATACTTATTCATCTTCAACATCACCTGCGCTATTCACTGAAAAAAATGAAGTTGATACTTCTACATCATCACCAGCAGTATTCACCGAAGCAAATGAAGCTGATGCTTATTCATCATCACCAACATTGATCACTGAAGAAAATGATGCTGATACTTCTTTATCAGATGGAACAAATGCTCGTATTGGAAGCGGAGGATATACCAATTACAGTTTAGTTCTGCAGTTTACGAAATCCTTGTGCAACTTCCCGAATTACTACAAAAGATGTGATAGTTCCTCGAAAACATCCTTACCTAATAGATTTACCATCCATGGCCTCTGGCCGAATTTCGGTTGGAATCGCAAGCCATCTCCTCCTAGTCCACCAGAGAAACTCCTAATATCCAAGGTATACGGAATTCCAGTCTTTGCTCTTTTAGTCACCAAAATTTTTATGGTTTTTTTTTCTCCCTTCTTTCTTTTTGTTATAAGAATTTCTCTGCTTTCAAAAATTCTTATCTGACTTTACATTGATTCTTTTGTTTATGCTCAGTGCCTTTTCTGGTACTAATAGTTTGGTGACTTTGGTCATTCTTCTCTGCGTCTAAGTCTAACTTAATGCTCCTCCTACCTTGTTTTATTTTGTGCAGTTGCTTCTTGAAACAGTTCTGCTCAATAAATTGTACAACGACTGGCCTGACGCATACTTCGTTTCCAAGAATATTGGTGGTGATAGAGCCATTGAAAGAAAACACTCGGTGTATATTTGGACACATGAATGGGATGATCACGGTGTTCACTCTGACTTTCACGCTATAGAGTACCTGAAAGAAACCCAAATCCTCTTCAATGATTTGGGAGACATTTATGGAGAATTTAGTCTACGGAGATTAATCATTCAAGGAATGATAAATGCAACCATGGCTTCAGAGGTTCTAACGCAAAAATTTGGAGTAAAACCATTGATGAAATGCCTATTTAACAGTAAGGGTGAGCAACATTTGTTTGAGATCCACTTTACCATCCGCCGAGGAGATCTTGAAAGGCTATCTCATTCTCAGTCACCGCCCGAGGGTCACAACTGCACGGGCCATATGGTTCGTCTCCAGATATAGACTTTTTTTATGGCAGGATAAAAACATGTAGTGGTTAGTCTTGTTTGACGTTTACTCATGGTAGTAGTAAGTAAGTTTGGGATAAGAATAAAGAAGCACTGGCTGAAAAATTGGATGTTTCTGATTTTTTAGATAGAGTATGACATTCATCTTGTTTTCTAAGTTTACTGTCTGAAAAATATTTCTTTCTTCTTGTCAAATCTCTTGTGCGATTGTGTTAAATTTTCATTGATCTTTAACTCACCACACTATAAAACCCCTGGCGTGCAGACTAATGGTAAGAACTTTTATTCATCCGAGGGCTGATAATTACCGAGCTCTAAAAAACAGACATAGAAGTACTAGGGTCTAAAAAAACAATCATGATTACCACTCTGTCCTCTGAACTCTAAAAAACAATCAGAAAAAGAAAAGGAATGGAAAAAAATCAGATATCTAAAGATAGAGGAACACGAAGATAAAGCCAGGGAGTTCTAGTACGTGGGATTAAAAAAATAATGCGTAATCAATCGTATAGCAGTATTACAGCAAGCACTTAGAATATGGTAGTAAACATTCTATGAAATCATCCGAGTAAAAAATTTGTTCACCATAATGAAAAACACGAAGACTAAACAAAAAACTCACGTGCAAATAGGTAGCTCTAGACAAATCGTCTGTTACTTCTGATGACAAAAAGAACTCCAAGTGGCCATAATTTTCCGAATCAACATCATATCAGAAATGGTGGAAACTTCGAAAACACATGGAGCTGGATCGTCCTGCACCTGGATACTCGAATTCTTGGTAGTACTTGCACCCAAATGGAGGCAGGGAAGAACCTCCTCTGCTGAATAGTCAATGAACATACTGTCACTACATTTTCCCAACCACCATTTTGTTCTACCAAATGCTAAATGTACATTCTTCAAAAGCACTCTTTTCTGCTGCGAAAGCTCACCAATAAACCGATGGGAGGTGCCAACACAACTCAGAATATAGAAAAGCATACAAATGAAAAAATGTTGACTCCGTCATGGCCTTGTTAAATATCAGAGATGCAACCTGCCGTTAGAGGTATGGGGTTCTAATCCCTAAACGAATAAGTTGGCTTCTAAGAAGTTTGTATTTCTCCACTGTCAGCTTGTTCAATATACCTCTAACATTTCTCAAGACACATTTCTTCGTGTAATAGAATTTCCTTCCCCATAAATAGTAGACATCCACGGAACCCCAGCCTTCATGAGACAAGAAGGTGGAGGAACAGGTCCAACTACTTCCTGTAAGAAAATTCGCAAGTTCCAGTCCATCTAAAATAAGGGATTATTGACCTCGTGGTTTTGAAGGTTCTGGGATTGTTAGATACACTTGCTTGATTTTGATATCCACCTGCAGTAGCAATATCACCAGCAACACAGTAAGATAACCAGCAATCCTATTTTCTACAAGCAACTGATACATATGTATTTGCGTTGTCACTACCTCTTCAGAAACTCATGACAGGTTCGCCCATCATATAATGTTTTAGAGAAATCAAAATCCAATTCGCTTAAGAAGTTATCCAATGGCATCAAATCCTGATGGATCTGCTCCCTCTTGAGATTCTGCCAGATTGTTAATCCTCTTATGATCCCTTTGACAACTGACAGATTTAATTGGAGCAGTAATTTGAAGGATCACAAAGTTCAAGATATATACTCATTTTTTGACTGGTACCTGTGCCATATTAAATTTCCTTCCAGATATCAAAGAACACTTTCCCTACATGCAGTGAAGCTAAAGTACTTCCTCCTGGAGCAATAGGTAGCTTTTGATCTTTGCCTCTGAAACTTTCCAAACCATCGCCACAATCAGGGTTTAATGGAAGCTCCGCATTCCCAGGTGAAATTACCTAGGCAACATCCTGGAAACACAGTAAAGATTTATAGTTTATAGAGCACTGAATATCATAGCTAATTCGGCAATACTCAAGTCAAAATGTAATAACACCAACACCAACCAAACACTGTACAAATAAATGACTGTAATCAAATAACATGAATCAACAAACTGTTATTTAGAGGTACCAAGTATGTTAAGAATCTAATAATACTTGAAAATATATGTTGTGGACATTCAATGGAAATTATTCATTTGGACAAATAGAAAGATGATAATACTAAGCAGCTAGCCTGCAGCAGGATGCCAAACCGCGCCATATATGTGTGGAAACCGATTACATTTCTAGTAACTGCTGCTGCTGCTGCTGGGCACTGCACTCTCGATTGAGACTAAGCTCTCCTTGTAAACATCGGCTCTGACCACCTCACCTAGACCTTCCAAAGAGGCATCAATAACTTCAATATCCTTCATTTCTTCTGTAAGAAAATTGATAAACACCAGACCACCTCCAATACCACATAAAAAGCCAAACACTCCAATTTTCGTAATTGCCTTTGGACCGTAGCCTAAGCCGCCACAAGGATTATATATAGTGCATGTATGTAGTTTGCTCAATGAGTACTCGTTCTTATCCGCATTTGTAGCACCAGAACTGTAGTCATAATCATTGAAAGCATACACTACATAAACTACACTAGTGATGTTACTAGTAGTATTGTGTGAAGGACGTGTGATGTAAACGATCTTTCCCTGGTCACCTCCTATGACATCTAACTGAGAGATATTGTCTGGAACAGGTATCATCCTGAAACTTTCTCTGCTGAAATTGAAGGAGAGAACCACTGGCTCCGGATGATCGTACGAACGCAAGACAGAATCCATTATTATTTCTTTTCTGCGAAAATTATTTCCTACAAAATAATAACTACTATTAAGATATCGACCTTGATTTTCAGTAATGCCCTTGTATGAGTGACCATATAAATTGGCATCGATACACCACCTCCAAGAATCCGAGCGTAAGCTGTATATTTGAATCCTGTCTGGGGGAGTGATGTCAACTTCATTGTTGATTTCGAAAAAAGTAATTTGTAAGACCTTGTAATCATATGTTTCGCAGTCGAAACCAAACAAAACAAACTCTGATTGTAATACACCAAATTCGTCAAGGAGAGGTAATGACTTAGGGAGACATCTAAATTTCTTAGTTGCAGGGTTCCAGAGGATAACATCCCTAAGATGAGGATCATGTATACAAATGATGCCATGGCAAGAACCCACCATTTTAGTTTCAGGAGGATACGTATCATACATATCATACTCATAATCATCACTTAAATGTGGTGAAATACCCAAGTATTTGAAACTCCATTGCCCAGAATCTTCTTCTTCGCCGCCACCACTACCACGAGACGACGACGAAGAAGATAGCACGAAAAAATATGATTTGTATTCCTTATCAAGAATGTTTCCAGGACGATATTGAAAGATGAAATTACCCAACTTACTTGTGGAGTTCCCGAAATTGGCATGCCGATGGATGAAATCTGAGCTTTCAATAATCGATCGCCAGTACTTGCAGACAGCCTTGAATCGTAACAGAGATATTACTGGTAGCCATAATAGAATTTCAATCAACAAATCTTCTGTTAAAGATTTAGGATTAGGATTTCCCTCACAATTTCCATCCATTGATCGATATAAGATATAAGAAATTCCCAAAATTCAACAGATGATGGTGAAATCAAAGGAGTTCGAGTTCGGAAATTTTATTATGAATTCATTAAGAAAATCCCTAAACCGTTTATTTGTAATAACAACTTAGGGTTTTTGTATTTGATTTGATTTCGTAACAAAAGAGATGCACGCTACAGCTTTTATTACAACAAAAATCCTCCTTCCTAATTAATGTACCATGTTTGATTGGGTCTGATTCGCAATCAGAAATCTGACTCGATATCGGGTGAATCAGATACAGATTGTTTGTTGGTCTAACTCCGAGCTATTTGAGTAAGATATCATTTTATATCTTACTCGATGGACACATAACTTTGACACAAAAAAAAAAAAAAAAAAAGACGAAGAAGGGATGTGTAACAGTGTGACTCTTACTCCCTCGTCACAAATTAATTGAGTTAGTTGTAGTTTGCACAATTTTAAGGAGGAAAAAGAAGTATATGTAAGTATTTTTTGACAATTATAACCTTATGGATAATAACTAGTAAAACTTAAAAATGATTTATCTCTTAAACTATACCACGGTTTTTCGTAAACTTTATACCATTGAAAAACATTTTAAAACATATATAGGTAACGAATATAAACATGACTATCAAATTATACATATTTCTTATAGTAACAATAATCAATTAAAATGGTAGTTTTAGAGATATCCCCTTGATTAGTGAAATAGCTCAATTATTAATGGGACAAAATTTAAAACCAAATAACTCAATTAATTTGGGACGGAGGGAGTATTTTATTCTAGTCAGATGCAAAAAATCAGATTTAGACGTGATAAGTCATATTCATCTGAATTAGATTCAAAAGAGTTCATTAATTCCGAAAAAAGAAAACAATGCATGGTTCAATGTTCAAACTCTCAACTCATTTTATGAATCAGAAAATGGGCCATTTGCGTAGAAAAGTACCATTCCTGGTTCAGATGGACGAGTAAAGTTTCTGCATGAGTTAAATAGACAGAAGATATTTTAATATGAACCTGACATAGATACCCATGAGCATATCTTCCCAATATTACACAACTTAGAAATCGTCGATCTTCCCTTCTCTCCACCATCTCCAAAAGAAATCAACAGTCACCATCGTTCTCTAGCTCCACCATTATCATATTTCTTCGTCTGTTCACCACCAATGACATCAGGAAATGGTTTCTCCGCCGTCTGCTCACCATCAACGACATCAACAGTAAAACCATAATTGAGATTGATTTTTCCACCGTCTGTAAACACCGTCACCAATATGAACAGTAACATCATAATTGAAATTAATTTCTCCACTTTTCAAACACCAACTAAAACATTAAAAGATTTAGGGTTTCAATCGATCAATTCCACGAAATTTTGACTCCTAGAACTCGTAAGTTTCCAAACCCTAACTTGTATTGATTTTAATGATTTGTTGAATTTGTTATTTTCATTTAGCTTGATGTAAACGGATTTCATTTAGTTCTTCTAATGAACTTAATAGTTATATATGTTGAATGAAACTGGTTTGCATCTGGTTATATGTATTGTATAGGCTAAGAAATCACAAGAAAAAGTTAATTCTCCATTATCGAAATCATGCTCAACGGGTGTTTGTAAGAATTCCAAAAAGATAAAAGATGAAACTGGTTTCATCCTGTCAGAAATTATTGTCTTAAGAGTTTGCAGGTTGGATATGTTTTTTCGTCATAATATGAAGAATGAAATCAGTTTCACCCTGGACAAAAATCTATGTTGTGTCATAATATGAAGGATGAAATCATCCTTCATTCTGGCCAAAAGTCTGTTTTTTTTTTCCCGAATAAGAAGTTTCATCCATGCCAAAAATCTATTAAAGCGGATCGTGTTTGGAAGAATGCCCGAGTGTTTATGGCATATGATATATGTAGCATCTTACAGGTAAAATTTGATCCATATAGCATTACCTTGTTAGCTAAATGTGATCCATATAACATCTCTGCAGTTAGGTCATGCACATATCACTAAGCCTAGCAGGTAGCGACTTTGCTTGGAATTGGAATGAGACTGAGTTTTTATGTCTTGGAATGTGAATAAATCTTATACTGTATAAACCCATCAATAAGATGGCCTTATTGATGCAGGGGCGTAAACCCATATTATGTGCTTGTTTGCTTTTGCATTATGTAGTGGTATAATGTGATTCTTATAATGTGTCTCCAAAACTTACATGAAGAAACTGGTTTTCATGTAGCTTTAATATAGAATGTAATTGGTTTTTATATAGATTTAAAAAAGGATGTAACTGGTTTCCATACAAATTGTCACAGGAAGCAATAACAACAAGAGTGCTGAAGTAAGAGCCAAGAATGGGCATGATGTGAACATGGGTGGTGTTACAAACACAAGGAATATGCATGATGTGAACGTGATTGGCGAAATGGATGAAGAAAAGTTTGAGAAAAGGGAACTAAATGAAGTTTATAACATATGCAGTTGTTGGAGGTTGAACGATAAATAGGTCGCTACAAAAGGCTATTGATGTAGTTTAAACTTAAGTTTTTTATTTGTAAAACTCTCTTTGCATATGTTTATGAATCATGATACGTCTATTGATAGACGCATTTATGTGTCTATTTTCATCTCTATTGTGTATATTGTTAGTACCCATTTTTGTACTTATTTTGGTATTTTATCTCTTTGTAGGTGTTTTTGGAGAAATAAGCTTTTGCGGTGAAATTGGCTCGAAAAGTTGTTAAAGGCACCTGGAGGGCATTTGCTATTCGGACTCTCACTTTGGATAAGGGGTAACCCATTTCCAAGCAGCTACTAAACACAGACCGGGACTGGATAGGGGGAGGTCACTTTCATCTCAAAATTCAAAACAGAAAATTGGCGGGAAAATATTTTCATTAACAGCAGAATTTCGATCGGATGTTTGGACGTGATTTAGTGAGATTCAATCCCTGAAACTGAAGAGGTATACGTGATATGACTATAGAAAGCTATTATGGGTGATTTTATTGATCAAATTTGGATGGATAACTTGGTTTAATCCAAACAGGGAGTTGGAGGAAAAACATGAGCTTGCACGAGTTGTGAGAAATTTAAACGTGTACTGCACGTGCTTGGAAAACTAAATTGATTTCCTGGAGCGTGAAGAAGGTATAGAAGGAAAGAAATACAGCTGCAGATGCGTGAAAATCAAAATCAATGATAAAAATGAAAAAAAAATATACCCGAGTAAAAGAAGATTATTTGTAGTTAATGAAGGAGATTCAATGTCGAAATGATGTATAAATAGGTTCCTAGGATCACATAGAAGGGGTGTCGAGAGTTTGGGGGGCTTAGAAGGCTTGAGGAGGCGAGAATCATAGATTTAAAGGCCGCTGCTACTGTTTCTGCTGCTGCAGAACGGAAGAACACGAAGAACATACGACACCAAAAAACAGTCGTAACTGCTACAGTGATTGCGACAGTGTGAGGACAATCTTATATGTTACAGTAACAACAGCACTTTACAATTATCGTTCTATTTTCACAATTTTTTCTCCTTTTCATCAATTATAAAACACTTTTGAGAATTAATAAAGATGAATTTTGAGCGTGTTTTCACCATGAAGAGCTAAACCCCAACACTGGGACGACGGAGGAGGCCGAACTTCATACATGGGTAAATTTATTTTTATTCTTTTTATGACTTTTGCACTAAAATTAATTAAAATATGATTTGATTTAATTGGTTGTCATTTGATTAGATGGGTCATGCTTAGCTTAGGTGATTTGATGTCCCATGCTTAACATTTACAATCAATGTTTTGAGAATCTACCTTGGCAAAAATAGAGTCCATGTTTATATTTCTTGAGCTAAAATTGTTGAGAATAAATAAGTGAACCTTATGTTATGAAGATTGGCTAAATCCTTAGTCCCAGTACCTCTTGCACCAATTGTAATATTTTTGTATATAATTTTTATTAAATTTAAAAACTCAAATCTTCACAAGTCTTAGAGTTCTAATCATTTTTACTACAACTTCGAAATCATATCAATTTTTGGCGTCGCCGACGCGGATTTTTTTTTAGATTTTTATTCTTTTGTTCTTTTTTTGGTTTCTTGGGTATTTGTCTTTTTGTTGCAGGTTTTGAATCAAAGAGGAATTGGAGACGAAAGACCTGGGGGATTAAAAGCTAGACAAAGTGAAAAGAACGGAGAAAAGACGAAGATATTTTATTTTTATTTTTAATTAGATTTTATTTTTAAATTTAGATTTCATTTTTAGAAATTGTAAATAGGACTTTATTTTTGTAAATTTTTATTTTTGAACGTTTTTATTTTTATTTATTTTTATTTTTGGGACATTGGACTTTAGACTTTTTTTTTTTTTTTTTTTTTTTAAAAAAACCCTACGGAAGGGTTATTAAATACAAAACTGTTTGCAGGGAAGGACGACGATTACGATATCGTCTTGGCCCCTCGGGTTTGTATACTGACACAGGAGTCAGTGGCCCGAGTCGACTACAACCGTTTCATCCCCCGTCTGGTACGGAAGAAATCTTCTAAACACCCGCGAATCCCCTGTCAGCGGGTTTACTGTCTTCCTTAAGGTGCATATATGTTGAGGTTTTGAATACATACTTTAATTTCCTAGTAAAGGGCAAGGCCAGGCAATACAAGATAAGGGTTCGGATTTCATCACCGTTCTCTTCTTTCCCGCCTTAGGAACACATTACCTACGCGAACCCAAGCTTAAAATACTGATTAGAACGAGACCGATAGGGTAACGAGCTTGTAGGAAAGTCATTCAAAGGGAAGTATTGGGTATCTTATTAGCTTAACTCAAAAGTTCAGGAAGATTACTGTGAGTCGACTAGAGCCGCCCTAACGGGAAACGTTGCCAAAGAGGTGGGGGTATCAGAGCTTCTCCGAGCTTCCCCTACTTCTCTTCGACTCACTTTATTCGGATCGATCTAGAGAGGTTTGCTAAAATGATACCTAGTTTCCTTTTTGAGGAATAGAAGCTGGTCTAGAAAAAATATAAGGGAACCATCATGCTTTTTGTTTGCTAGATTCAATAGGTTTGATTTGGTCGAGTCAGCCTTGTTTGTGATTGTGTAAAATTCCTCTGTAGTTTGTATTTTCGGGGTGATGAATCCTTTTCAGAAGATGCCACCTGAGATGACGTTACGAGAGTATATGCGTAGAAATTCTCATTATCAGGAGACGTCATCTAAAATAACTCTTGGTGAATATATGCAAGGGAAACGACATTGGGATGTTCCAACGGTAAGCGAGGAATCACCTCTAATGATCTACGAGAAGTATTATAAACACAGACCGCTTAGTTTGGAACAAAGATTGAGAATTCTTGAATGTCAGAAATTATATTATGATGATGATGAGGATAGTAGTAATGAAGAATCTGAAATATGTAGGCATAGTGATCAGGAATCTATTAATCCAATTGACGTTTGTAATGATTATATTATTTCTAGTTCAAATCCAAATAATTTTTATGATTATTCATCTATTCAAAAGGACGAGGATTTGATTAGGGATACCACTGTTTTAGACGATGTAGTTTTTCCTTTTGATTACGAAGCCGATAGTGGTTTAGAGGAACGGGTTTATTCTGAAAATGTTGTTTTAGAGTCTAGCGACTTAGAAACAATAGTCTTAGACGAAGAAGATAGACCCGTAGAAATGAGTAAGATGCACTACCTGATAATAACTTAGAAGAATCAATTGACCATTTCCAAGAATCTGATGATCTAGAAATTAGGGAGATTATGACTAGTCTATCTAGAGACACTGAAAACTCTAAGTTTGGGGGTGATTATCACTTCCCTAGTGCCTTACCTTTAACTCTCAGAAAGTCCCCTCACTTTGGACTTGATATCTGTTCCTCGACCATTTTACAAGATTACCTTCATACTCGTTTTCCCTAACCTAATGATGTCCAGGAAGAAGTTCAGTCGTTAGAAACCCATCCTCTGGTTGATGTGGTTTGCCCAGGCTATGATACCCAGATTGACTTTGTTTTCCCACCAAATAGTTTTCTTCCAAATATGGGAACGTTTATATTTCAAATGTGTCGAATATTAAGTTCTGAGACTAAGCCTAAGTACTTTAGGTTAATAGAATCGACACATTTACTTAAGAATGACCACTACTCTCATTGTGGTCAATTATGTAAGTCAAATCTGATTGACTTAGAGGATCCTCAGTTATTTAGGTTATTATTTTGTGATTCTAAGTTCTTATTTGAGTTTTTCCAGACTCTAGGACCTAATAATTCGGATTCCACCTATGAAGAAACGCAGCCAATGAAAATATTTTATTTTATCCCTTTCATAGAACCTGAACCTGAACCACAATTAGATATAAATTTCTTAATCAGGAAACTAGGTAAGGGCATGCAAGTCTTGTTCATTTCATTGGTTTATTACAGTTTCCTTTGGTCAGCTCTATTTGGTTTTGAAGACCCACAGTTATTCCGACTACTGTTATACGATTCGAGGTGACTAATCCTTTCCAATGTCTGGCTAAATACTTTAAACTTAGCATTTCTTGGGAGGTAACCCATTCTCATGCAACACGGTAATATCTTTCCTTAACTCTTTTGCTTCAAATGGTAACAGTTTCTCCTTGTTCATGCTTTTAATTTCATCTTTAGAACATTGAGGACAATGTTAGATTTAAGTTTGGGGGTATGGGGAAAGCTTTTTAGTTGCAATAAATAAACTCCAGATCCTAAAAATTTATGCCTATTAAGGATGGCACTAACCAATCTAAGTGGATGGAAGCATTTTGGTTTTAGGAGTTGAGGAACCAATCTGAGTAGATGGAAACATCTATAAGAGTCTATTCTTAAAGGCACAGAGCTCAGGTGTTAGAAATAACATGATAGTTTCGCCATATCTCGTTGAGTCCTTTTCACTTCTGTTTTTATTTTATTTTCTTTTTAAAAATATGTTTCTCTAAGAGATTAGGTGGGGCTCACGATTCAAGTTGTTACCACTTCTAGGGTGTAATAGAGTGATTGAGATACTAAAAAGAAAAAAGAAAAAAAAAGAGAAGAAGACCAGACCAATCGGAATAAATTTTAACACTTGGATAGCAATATGTGTGTGTTCTCCTTGTCTCCGTCGCCTAAACAAGCGTGGAATGCAGGATCCACGGGAATTACCATGTAATCTGCTGACAAGAAGCATGCGCTTGGATCCACAAGATCTAATCATGTTGTTAGTTCTAAATAAATAAATAAATAAATAATAAATGTGTGTTCAATAAATCGACCGCTGGTTCCCTTGTATATGCCAGACGAGTTGATCTAGAATTAGGATTATCGACCACTGGTCCCCTTGTATATGCCAGTTGTGTTGATATTAGTCAGACCAGTATTTCAGTCCATTAGGATAGGTTCATTTTGGAAGTGGCCTTCAGACAGATATGAGAAACACCGTTCACCTAGTCAACATCAAAACCAACTATGTTTTTTTATATCCATCTCATAATCTATTCATGTGATTTGTTTGATTCCGGATATTGATGTCCATAGTGCGACTATCTGAGTAGAGCTATGTCACTTATATATGAATTTAGTATGCTTGAGTGCAAACTCGTATACAACAATTGGAATTTCGCATCAGGGTACTTCCTCCCGTAATCAATAAGTATGCCAACCAAGGAGGTTCTTTAGTGCATTCCAAGGTTCTGCGTAGATAGCTAGGGTCTGGAGTAAAGGTTCTGTGGGTATATCTCTAGTAAACCCTCCCGAGACTATTACTCGGCCACTAGGGCCACCTAGGGGTTTAAAGGCTTGTTGCACACGCTAAGTGCAATCGCGATGCCTGCGACAGTGAGTTAGGATTTTATTTTGTAGTTTTGATTTGCTCGGGACTAGCAAATAATAAGTTTGGGGGTATTTGATAGACGCATTTATGTGTCTATTTTCATCTCTATTGTGTATATTATTAGTACCCATTTTTGTACTTATTTTGGTATTTTATCTCTTTGTAGGTGTTTTTGGAGAAATAAGCTTTTGCAGTGAAATTGGCTCGAAAAGTTGTTAAAGGCACCTGGGAGGACATTTGCTATTCGGACTCTCACTTTGGATAAGGGGTAACCCATTTCCAAGCAACTACTAAACACAGACCGGGACTGGATAGGGGGAGGTCACTTTCTTCTCAAAATTCAAAACAGAAAATTGGCGGGAAAATATTTTCATTAACAGCATAATTTTGATCGGATGTTTGGACGTGATTTAGTGAGATTCAATCCCTGAAACTGAAGAGGTAGACGTGATATGACTATAGAAAGCTATTATGAGTGATTTTATCGATCAAATTTGGCTGGATAACTTGGTTTAATCCAAACAGGGAGTTGGAGGAAAAACATGAGCTTGCACGAGTTGTGAGAAATTTAAACGTGTACTGCACGTGCTTGGAAGACTTAATCGATTTCCTGGAGCGTGAAGAAGGTATAGAAGGAAAGAAATTCAGCTGCAGATGCATTAAAATCAAAATCAATGATAAAAATGAAAAAAAAAATACCCGAGTAAAAGAAGATTATTTGTAGTTAATGGAGGAGATTCAATGTCGAAATGATGTATAAATAGGTTCCTAGGATCACATAGAAAGGGTGTCGAGAGTTTGGGGGGCTTAGAAGGCTTGAGGAGGCGAGAATCAGAGATTTACAGGCCGCTGCTGCTACTGTTTCTGCTGCAGAACTGAAGAACACGAAGAACATACGACACCAAAAAACAGTCGTAACTGCTACAGTGAATGCGACAGTGTGAGGACAGTCTTATATGCTACAGTAAAAACAGCACTTTACAATTATCGTTCTCTGTAACAAAGGTTTGTAACAAATATAATTGTTACAAAACCCGATTTTCACCATTTTTTCTCCTTTTCATCAATTATAAAACACTTTTGAGCATTAATAAAGATGAATTTTGAGCGTGTTTTCACCATGAAGAGCTAAATCCCAACACTGGGATGACGGAGGAGGCCGAACTTCATACATGGGTAAATAAATTTTTATTCTTTTTATGACTTTTGCACTAAAATTAATTAAAATATGATTTGATTTAATTGGTTGTCATTTGATTAGATGGGTCATGCTTAGCTTAGGTGATTTGATGTCCCATGCTTAGCATTTACAATCAATGTTTTGAGAATCTACCTTGGCAAAAATAGAGTCCATGTTTATATTTCTTGAGCTAAAATTGTTGAGAATAAATAAGTGAACCTTATGGTATTAAGAATGGTTAAATCCTTAGTCCTAGTACCTCTTGCACCAATTGTAATATTTTTGTATATAATTTTTATTAAATTTAAAAACTCAAATCTTCACAAGTCTTAGAGTTCGAATCATTTTTACTACAACTTCAAAATCATATCATCTATGAATACGTATATCTTTCTTGAAAGTCATTTAAATATGAAATGTTTTTACTTAAACTAGCATGTACTTCGAGTTGTCAATAATTTCACGTAATCTTGTCTCAGAAAATGCAAGATGAAACCAGATACATCATAGTAGAAAATATTTTTTTTTGCCATAATATACATGGTGAAACTGGTTTCATCATGGAAAAATTTTTTTTTTTTTAGTTTGTGCAGGATGGATATGCTTTTTGTCAGAATATGCAGGATGAAACCAGTTTCACCCTGGCCAAATAACATGTTTTTTTTCTTCGAATATGTCCTGGTCTAATTTTTGTTATACCCGAATTCATTCAAGTTTATATCATAAAAATAGAAAGGAATCTACAGTTAAACAACCAACAAAAGACATTAAGATATACATTTCAAAATAAATACTAGTTGCAATACCGAAGTACAGATTAATGTACTTCTCAAAACATTGAGGTTCGCTGAAGCCATACACATAATAGCATGATCACAAGGAAACGGATCTGTATGCCAACGCTTACAGCTTCAGTACAACTTTCCAATATTAACTTCAAAAAAAGTCTCTCGCGACTGCCAAATACACTTCATACACAGATGTTGAACCATGGTTATGGTGCAGTGGAGCAGCTGCAACTGTTCATGTTATTTTGCTTCTAGGACTCGACCAAAACCTCGCATACTCGACCCATCTTGCTGACAAAATATATTCCCCAAACCAAAGATCTAAAAACTTGTCAGCTATTCAAACACCACAAACACAATTAGCCGCAACAGATGGTGCACCCAACTACAGTTTCCCTGTTAATTCAGGAATTTTCTCAAACACTTGCAGGGTGTTAATATAACAATGGGGAGATAACTTCTCTGTTGATTTTTATGCCCAACACAACACCTTCCTGCAATTATTTCAATTCTAACACAAATATTCACAATCACCGGTCCATTCAGTCATAATCGATTACATTAATCTTCTCCCATTGAAGATAACAACCATAATACCCCATTAGCTAACAACAAAAACAACCATCTCTTACATTAAATCAAGCAGCACTAGTCTATTTCCTTTTTTCCAATTCATCTCTATCTTCATGGCAGCGACAGTCCTTCCTTGAACAGGTTTCTTGTCCAAAACCAAAGTAAATTCATACCCAAAATCAAGAGAAAAAATACCCAAAATCGAAATCATGAATAGCCAATAAAACTTCAAATAACAGATGAATCAAGAAATAACCGAATTTAAATTAGTATTACACTTAAGATCATACAAAATCAAAATTGGAAAAATCAGTTTTGATTGGATCGAACAAAACTGGAAATCAGACTTTGTATCAAAATGAATTTAAATCAGTAGTATCAAGATTAACTATTGAACCAAAGATTAAATAAGAGTTTGATAGTAAACAGAGAGTCGATTGGATCGAAAAATTGAATCTCGTATCATTTTTTTTATCTCAAAATGAAAGACAAAGTTCATTCTTCCTTCTGTAATAGAAAAATCGAATATAACTATGTTTAGGGGCATACTAGTCCATTTTAGCTACACTCTTTTATTATTTCTGGGCAGAATAGCCAAATTGGTTATTATAAAAATATCTTTTTAATTTACCGGTATTAGAACAGTATCTTTTTTTGCTTATCTATTTGACCCAGGAATTATTATTTCAGGGCTATTGACCAATTTTGTGTTTACGAATTTGTATTTATTTTAGAGGCATTTGGTTAGATTAATCACTGCTCGAGCAAAATCATATTATACTGTTTCCCAAGTTATAATATGTTTGATAATGGGTTCAGTTGTATCTGATCCTGGCTGTCGGATCACTTAAATGGTACGCGCTGCTAATCCCGGTAACCCCCTTTAGCAATCATGAATTTTAAAATGTTTGCAAATTTGTTATTTTAAAGGTTGTACTAGCTCGCCCGCCAGCCCAACTGGTAATTTGGATTGTTTAGTATGCTAGATTTAATTATGAGTGTCATCAATTATGGTCTCATTCTTTTCAACTTCTTTTAATATAAACATATATATGTACCTAAACTGCAAAAATAAAGCACCATAACACAATTTCTGTTATAAGGCCTTTGGCCTATCTATGCGGTCCATCTATATGTAATCAGGATTAACACCCTAATCTATAAATAGAGGCTTATTCTTATGAAATACTACATTGATATCTAGTAATAAATAAGATTTCTCTCTTGTTTATATTTCTCCTTCAACACGTTATCAGCACAACTCTATCAACTGTACAATTTTTATTTTTATTTTTATCATTCGAGATCAATAACGGATTACTTCTTGAAGATTAGCATGGTTCTTATCTTATTTTATTTTTCCATATTTTGGACGCTTTACCAGGTATTCCGTTATAACAAAAGAATTTCGTTTTCATTGTATTTTCTAAGGTTCCACAAATATATGATTGTCAAACATAGAGATTTCACCGTTAGATTTTCACAAAATTTTAATATGTTTGACTCAATTAGGTATTACACACTCTTTAAAAATTCCAATCAAATCAGAATATGATGCAATATCCAAAACATAATTTTAATGAAACTGTCTACGTTCAGAAAAACCATAGTTTAAAACAGCGTAATGAAACCTAAATTTTAAGAATTCCAACCGTTGGATTATGTATTTCTTTTTATACGATTTACATATTGTCCTTTTTGACATACTTAAAATTTTCATAAAGATCCAACAATGGGAAACACTTCAAATTACGTGATATTTCCAACTGTGTCCACAGAAACGTTAATTGGAATAGTCAAACGGCGTCATGAATATCTTTTTATTTAGCCGTTGGATTTACTTGAAATTTTATTATGTTTGGTGAAACATTATGATGAATCTATTGTAGAACTTTCATTATCATCGAACATGTTTACAGTTATTTTCTGATTACTACAGTTGGATGATGAAATTTCTAATTTTAAGGTCAACAATATATTTGGGCCAATATGCTAATAGTTTGAAGTTTATTATCAATGGTCCTGAATAATTCATATACAATGTACCATTTATGTGCACTCTTGTTAACCATGACCTAGTCAACCCAATGGACCGGACGTAACCAAACAGTATATCTGGTTTTGACTAAACCAACTCGATTCGAATTTGACCTCCTGGATTTATAAGTACTTGAGAGCCATTAAAAGGTCTCTGGTAAGAAGTCATTTGTGTTTACAAGGGATATACTTCCATCATACAAATATTCAACCGATGTTGATGCATTGTTCAAAAGATGAAGGCATAGCTTCTATGTTTTCAAGGCGACATATTGACTTCAGGCGATGGAATGCTCTAGAGGAAGTTTTTGAAACATTTATGAAAATTTTCCCTCGAAAATTTGAATGTTCAGTGGGACGGATTTCACTTGTTATACTATAAAAGATTCAATTGTTGCAAATTACCACCTCAATTTTTGTGGTAAGAAATCTCAAAAGGTGGCACGAGAAAAATCTTTCCATTTTTATCTTTTCAACTTCATCCATTATACTAAAGTAACAGTAGACGCTGAAGTATGTTAACAAGAGATTCATTGTTTTTAGTAAGCTATTCAACCCAATGTAAGTGGTTGGGAGGCATGTAAGATTCTCTTAAACGACAACGTATACATTGGGATAAAAAAAATTCTCAACTTAAAGTAATTGTGGCAAGGTTAAATATGGAAAGAACCTCGAAAAATAGAGGGTTAAACGTGCTAATTCATACCAACATTGGTATACTAGAACATGTGAAAGAATACATATAAATTATGGTAGAACATATAAGCCTTTTCTAAAATATGACCTGAGATGTAATTATGGCTCAAGTAATAACGATACAAAATAAATGTATCTACCGTGCATGAGACAGAGATGTAATTCTCACTCATTTAAACGGGAGTTGGAAACTTGGTATAGACATTTAATGAAAATGGTAATGGAATGCAGGTATCATATAGTAGCAACCGACTACAAGATATATAGAGAGTTTAAAGGACAACAAACTCAATATATGTTAAAACAAGGTCATACCCCTGCTTGTCAACTTCAGTGGTAATAAGAAATTTTCCCAGTTAATACAGTTACCCAATTTGGTAGTTTTATTATCTTTATTCAACTGAATTTTATATGATTTGATCCTGGACTACTAATTGTGTGATAGTTTAATAAACATTATTTTTGAAAAGTTTAAAAAAATTTTTTTTTATGAAGTATTAAATTCATTGTTTGTACTTATGGAATGAAAAGTGCATCATTTCTATGAGATTGAAATACTCTAAAGAACTTGAAATATACACAAAAGTACTTGAGCTATAAGGATCATTATCACATTATGATGAAAAGTATATCATCTTTAAGTGTAACACTCTAAAGTCAATAAGATAAAAAAAAATTGTTACTCAATAAGGCCACACCACTTATTACATGAAGCTTTTAAGGAAATATATAACTATTCGTTGAATTGTTTCCTTATATAGTACCATGCGATGGTTGGATCATTGCAAGTAATGGTCGAGCGAAGAAATGCTCAATATTTGTTTCCTAGTTTGTAAAAAGATTGAAAGTTACGTACATGAGCTCCGTAAGAACCAAGGTGTGACGGGCCGGAAAATTACGCCTAGAGTGCCTGGGCACGCAAGCCATCACTTCCACAATGCGCCATGATGATGCTACGATCCGGGCCTTTAAGCTAGGAAAATGCACGTCCATTTTCCCTTGCAAGCATGCTAGTGGAGCATGATGCAACTAACTTAGCTTCCACACCGTTCAAACTTACCCCTATTCTGCAAAGGGTTTATTAAGAAAAAGAAAAAATGGCCTTTTGAGGCCATAAACGATGGAATTTGGATAAAATTCCAAGACCGTGATGCAATGCATCACGTCTTGATCGTTGGGCCATTTCCAATCAATATAGACTCGTCTTGAGTTAAATTACGACAATAGGGTTTTTAGCCTCCAGATAGGCTATAACTTGCTCATCTGCATCAACTTGTCTCACCAAGTTTGGCCACAATCATCTCCTGTGTCGAGCTACCGATCTTATATGATATGAGAGGCCAATGTGCCGCAATCATCTCTCAAATAGATGATATGAGCAACAAAGTGCTGGACCGGAAATGCTGCAACTCATTGCGGCTTCCTACATACCCTTCCCTACTCCAAAGGGATTAAGCACAGACCGTAGTTCATCCCTGAAAGGACAGAAAACTTAAACCAACTCGTTTGCGAGGCCGTGGCCAAGAAATAATGGTAATGTCCTAGTCCGTATAGGCCGTTCCGTTAAAATGCATCAAAGGAATGCATATTTAGCCCACGGCATGGAATAGTGATTCCCATGCTCAATACGCTCCATTGGGAAGGTTATGCAATTATAAATGAGACTTAGGCATCATTTATACTCTCCCGGCTAAGCTATGAAGCTTACTTGGTGCATAGTCCGCATATGCACCTTCAACCAACTACCCCTCCCTATATATGTTAATTTGACATTTTTACAACTTAAATTGGGGGACCAAAAATCATTCATCAACTCCCATTTTTACTATTCATGGCCGTTGCCATATATTTCTGAATAACCGACCAAGATGGTTGTTCACTGCCAATACCAACTCCGATGTTCAGCCATGTTGGCCGTCCACTTCCAACCCGAGGTTCAACCATGTTTGTTGTCTGCTGCCAACCCGATGTTCAGCCATGTTGGCCGTCCCCTGCCAACCCGATGTTCAGCCATGTTGGCTGTCCGCTGCCTACCCGATGTTCAGCCATGTTGGTCGTTCGCTGCCAACCCGATGTTCAGCCATGTTGGCCATTCGCTGCCAACCCGATGTTCAGCCATGTTGGCTGAACATTGTCAACGCATTGGCCAAGGGCCAATGTTCCTTTTCCTACGTAACGGAAGCTTTGGATGAAGCTTCATCTCGCGCAATGACGCACCTTTTAGCATGCGCCATGCTAAAAATACGGGGTGTTACAATATTCACCCCTTTAAAGAATTCCGTCCCTGAAATTCAAAACAAAACTAGTGTGGACAATCTCTTCGGTTTGGATTCCTGAGCAAGAGTCCTATACCAGATGCTCAGAAATCACACAAGGTTTCTTCAGTCTGTCATGGAGCATCGATTACGACTTTCTGAGCATACGTCCCATACCGCATACTAAGGAATCCAAAAGAGTCCACAACGATAACGAGAATCCACTCCACCAAATATGGGTTTTAGCAACTCAGATTCGTAACAGAAATGTAGCTGTTATGAATTTTCAGTTGCGAATTTATGTTGCTAAGAATTCGCAACAGCTACCAGTTGTTGCTAATTTCGCAAATGATTATTTTTCACGCATGCTAGTTAACCGTGTGAGAAAAAACACTTGCAAACACTTTTCTCCGGGCATGCGAATTTCATGTGTGCATACTCCTCTTATCCTTATAAAATATCCCTCTTCGGTTCATTTCCACCACTCGTCCTCTCTCTCACTCTCTCAGACAGGACTCTGAAGAAAAATATCTCTCCCTCCATTGAAACCAGAGGAATCGATTTAAATAGAGTGATGATGCTTTTTCTGTTAGGGTTTGTAGTTAAGGTTTGGTAGATTAACAGTTTGGGTTTTGTATCTTTTTGATTAAATCGGTTAGTTAGCTTTTGGTGTTCAGTTTCTCTTCCTCCCTTCTGCTGATACCTTCTTCCTCTCTTTCTCTCTTCTTGGAGTCTATTGATGCCGATTCTCGAAGAAGAAATCGTAGTTGGGAATGAAATCGGAGGATTCACCATCAAATCGAGAGATGAAGATAAGTTTTTCTTCTTTAGTTTTTATTTTATTAAATTTTAATTTAACATCTCAAAAAAAATATTTAAGATAAAAAAAATTCGATCTACTTTAATATTTTTTTTATGATTAGCAATTTAAGTTAAGATTTATATAATCTCATATTTATCTCTGTTTTGAACTTAAAATTTTGAAAATATTTCACCAAAAATATTCTAGGGTTCGTAATTGAGATGTTATAGATCTCTCGATCCACTTTCTTGATTGAAAATCAATCTTTAGATTAGGAATCAGAGCATCTCAATCTCTATTACCCGTAAAAACTTTTTGAATTTGATGCACTTTCAATTTTCTACCTAATCTGAACTTTTTTTGTTTTTTTGTGTAGTGATTGTTATTGCTTCAATTGAAAGATTGCTTCTAGTTGTTCCTGTATTTGCAAAAAAGAATTAAGGTTTTCAATATATGATTTCCTATAACTAATTAAAAATTTTGTTGGCTGTTTCAGAATCAGTTCTATAAGGTTCCTGTAATTTCAAAGAGAAAAGGTTCCTGTAATTGTTGGGTTAAACTGTTAAGTATCTCCAATGTTGTCATCAAAGCAAGATCAATATGGAGTTTGATCTGTTGGAATTAAGTTATTAAGAGCATTGGCATTCTTAGTTATCCATGGATTGGAGTTTTGGGGTTTTACAACAATAGCATCTGCAGATGAGGCAGAACATGGCTTAAAGATTCAAAGTTATCCATGGCTTAGAGCGTTGGCATTCCTCGTAAGTATATGACTTTCTTTTTATTTCTACTTATCGAATGTATTTAATTGACTGGTTTCGTTGTGAAAATTATGAACTGTTTTCTTAGTTTGTTTTGCTACTAGAATGATGACAATGTACTGTTGAATTAAATGCTGGTTATTGTTAAACTATCCTGGACTTACTGCGAGTATTGTGTAATACTTTTAAGTTAAAATTGACATGATCAGGATTCTTTGTGGTCATCAGGTTTACCACTTACCAGCAAGTCTGTGCATATTGTCAGTCAATGTCGTTGATTTCATACCATGATCTTGTGGGTGTTGTATATGGAAGCAGAGATTTAGGTGGTTTATGGGCCAAATGATGAAGGTGAGATGTTTTCCCGCCCAGGGAAGCTTAGCGATCATCTGTATATGAACATGCAGCAGGATTTGCTAATGGAGGAGCATATCCTCCTGATCTTAGCCTCATAACTAAGGTATTAACTTATTTTACTCCCTACTTTGATTACCTATAATGCCGTTATTGCTATACACCAGAGTCTTAACTCATCTTACTTTCAGGCTCGTTACAATGGTAAGAACTATGTGATTCCCTTCTTACTGGCTACCGTGATCCTTCTGCTGGTGCTACGGTAATGTTATCCCTTCATACTGAAGGATACTACTGAAAGATTCTTACTGAAAGATACTACTTCCATGTTCAACACTGAATATCAAGTATTTTTGAACATGTAGGGTTCATAAGTTGGATTGCAGGAATATCACGTTAGTGAAGCATGATGTTCAGCATTATTTCTCAGGTGAGTGAGGTGGATACTGAGCCATTTATCTCACTTCAGATCATGGTGAGTGAGGTTGATTCCTTTCCCTCCATGCTGGTTGTTAATTGTTATATCAACTAGCTGCACAAATCTACCCTTGGAAACGAAAAAAGGACTTACCGATCTTGTAGGAGTGTGCCACAGAATTAGCTATAATTATTTTTTCTAGCTGAACTCCTGCCTGTTTGATTTCTTACTTGATAATTCGGTCCAGAAGATCAAAGCTGTTGATGTTGCTGAGTTAGGGTTAGGTTATTTAACTGGCATGTCAATGATAGGATGGAGCTTTAGCATTCTATATACTTTCAATATATTTTCCTTAACAGGTGACTAATACTTCTTTAGTACCTCCTCTTATTGAGATTCTACTTGTGTAGAAGACTTTAAGGATCAATTGCATAGTTATATTATATCGTTTTTGTTTTACGTTTATTGCAGGACGTTCTAACAATGGAGATGAGCATCGTACAAAACTCACCACCTAACAAGTCTGTTCCAGAGTCCGGTCCTTGTATTAGTGAGTCAATCTGTATTGAGAAATTTGGTGATTGCATTAATACTGAGCGCATTTGTTTGACTTTCACATGCGTAGCAAATTGTACAGTTTTTGGGTATCGAGATTTCTGCGAAGTATACTTACTCTCCATCCTTTAGGTGAGTGTATGTTGTACTTGCATGCTTCCTATGTAATTATAATATGTTATTAGATTGTTGTCTTATGCAATTTAACTGACATGGTTGATTACTTATAATGTTTATTTGATGTTTGGGTTTTGAAAGGGGCGTAACTTGTAATAGAACAAAGCTTTGGTGCAGCTAAAGTGATTAAAGATGGTGTCACTGTTACTGAAGCATTGAGTTTAAGGACAAAATAACAACATCGGTGCCAGCCTTGAAAATCAAGTAGCAAATGCCACCAACAATATCGCAAATCCCCAGGACAAGAAGTCAGTTCGTGATAGTAAAGTTGGAAAGGGAAAAAGTGAGCATGTTGACCGCAACCTTTAACTTGCAAAGGTATTCATCAACTATAGGTTTGTCATAGATGGTAAGTTAAATTTCGAAGTTATTAGCCCTATCCCGTCTCTCCCTTCCATGACTATCATTAGAAAGGTGTTATTCTCGAGGGCTTGGCTACTGCTGAAGGTGTTTCATCATATGATATGTCCAAACATAAAGTATAAGTAAGACAAAACACTCCAGTCTAACCTTACATATGCATTGAATATAGGATCTCGATTTGAATAAAAGAGAATTAAGTCAGAACTGCACTATTTCAATATGCAACCGTAAAGAGTTGAATTCAGATTTTGTGAGCCCCTGAATTCCATCTCATTCTGCTTTTTGGTGGTTTTATGGGACACAGATTATTGCGAACTCAGAAGTATTCAAGTTGCACCTTCCAAGAATTTAGGATTACTTATGGCTTGCCGAGGATGGCTTGAAAATGCAGGTCAGGAATAGCTTTTGTTTTTTTGTGCTTTAAGTATACCAATAATTGACCAACTTGTTTATTATTCTGCCATTGATGTGATTTTAAAGCGGTAAGTAAGGTTGTCGTTCACTCGGACTTGTGAAGATTCGAGTTTTTAAATTTAATAAAAATATATACAAAAATATTACAAAGGGTGCGAGAGTTACTGTGACTCAGGATTCCACCAAATTTCATTCATGTGATTCAAATAATAATTCCAATCAATTATTGCTCAAATATTAAAAAATATGGACTCTTATTCTTTCCCAAAAGTAGATTTTTTAAAAGCAATGACTGTAAATCAAAAGCATGATGTATCAAAAATACATTGACCAAGCATACATCATCAAACAATATCAAACCCATTCAATAAAAATCATAAATCAATTAAAAATCAATGCAAATAGTCATAAAAGAATTATTAGAATTACCACATGCGTGAAATAGGGATTCCTCCGTCATCCCAGTGTTGGGGTTTAGCTCCTCATATTAGAAATATGCTCAAAAGTTGATTTCATTGATCAAATAAGGTGTTTTTATTAGAAAGAACGAGCTATAGTTACAGAAAGCTTGTTGTAAGGAAGATAATGGTCGCTGAAAGTATTAAGCAAAGACAGTAAAAAACGATAACAGCTTTCTGTAGTTGAATATAAGACTGCTTCTGAGACGCTTCGATGTGGGTCGAAGTTCTTCGTGTTCTTTGCGACTGTTCCGTGTGCGTCTTATGTTCTTGGTGTTCTTCAGCACCGCACCAGCTGAAAACAGCAGCAGCAGCGGCCTGTAAACCTATGATTCTCGCCTCCTCAGCCCTTCTCAGCCCCCCAAACTCTCGACACCCCTTCTATATGACCCAAACAATCTATTTATATCAAAAAGACCGATTAAATATCTCCAAAATCTTACGAAATCTCTTTCTTTCTCTTCACGGCAAAGTTGCGGCAATTTCTTGTTTAAGAATTTCCACGCGTATCTGATCTTTCCTTTTGATTCTAAACTCTTCCTTATATATATATCAAGCTTTGGGAAGAAAATCTTGCCTTTAATCTCTCTAAAATTTCCTAAAATCGGTCACACACGTGACTTTCCATATTTTGCTGTTGAGATAAAATCCGTCGATTGAGCCCAGTTTAATCGATTTCAACACCCATGTTAGATTCCTAGACTCATAAGGAGTCTACCCTATGAAAATCAGAGGATTAATCGACCTCAAACTCCTCCAAATCACTACCACCAAAACTGCCAGAATGTGTTTATATTTTCCCGCCAAAAACTGAATTTGAATTTTGAGAAGAAAGTGACCTCCCCCTATCCAGTCCCGGTCTGTGTTTAGTAGATGCTTGGAAATGGGTTACCCCTTATCCAAAATGAGAGTCCGAATAGCAAATGTCCTTCCAGGTGTCTTTAACAACTTTTTGAGCCAATTTCGCCGCAAAAGGCTATTTCTCCAAAAACACCTACAAAGGGATAAAATACCAAAATTAGTACAAAAATGGGTACTAACAATATGCACAATAGAGATGAAAATAGACACATAAATGCGTCTATCATCCATCTCGAGGGAATGTTAAGTTGGAAATTGACACTTCTTCTTCCCATTTTGTAGTTGAGAATTGAGTATTAATTTCTAACTACTACGGTGATGACCACCTACAGGGATATAATGGAACTCAAGCATGGGATACGTCTTTTGTTGTTCAACCATCTTGCAGTACAAACTGGTGAAATATCATCTTCTGTTTTTGAAACACTATTGTAGTGTATCAAAACAACTACTGATTTGGTAATACTACTCTACCTACATGTAGTATTTATCTTAATGTTCAAACAAAGATGCTAAAAAGATTTATCTTTCTGTGTATGTACCAATCTTGTTGTTCATGGTGGATCTGATATATTTTATCATCAACAACATAATGATTCTATTTGTCATCCAACTACAATCACTTGCTGATTATAAGAAATATTATGGTTTTACTTAGTTTGGAGTTTTGTTTGTTTTTTAATCCAAGTGTAAATTGTATCGAAATGTGTGTTGAATTAGAATGAAGCTACTTCATTTTCTGTTTTCCAAGATTGATTGAATCATAAGAACAACAAGGGAACTGGGATAATTGGAGGTTAAAATCAAAATGGGGAAACAGATTTTGACTAGGTTAATGAAGACCGACCTTTTTTTTTGTTGCATAAAATTCGCAACAGTTGTAATCTGTTGCTAAAATTTTTACCATAAAAATTTGGGTAATTCTTCGTTGACTTAGTCAAGATTTAGCAACTAATAGTAAAAATTTCGCAACGGCTGTGTGGCTGTTACTAATTTTTGAGTCGCAAAAACTTAAAACAGTTGCGACTCGAAATCGCAACAGCTACATTTCCGTTACGAAAATTCGAAGTAGCCCCCTGTCGCAACAGCTGAGTGCAGTTGCGACCCCGATTCGCAACAGTGGGAGCCAGTTGCATAACTCCATTTTTGGTGTAATGATCTCAATTGGCCAGTTGCCAAGAGGATATCTCAACAAGGTATCCTAAGGGGCGTCCCATACCATCACTCAGGAATCCCTAAAGTTCACAAGGTTGAAGATGTCATCGAAATGACAAGATCCTAGCACAATACTGTGTGGAACAGAATCCAGTTTCCCACTGTCCCTGACGGTCATCCAGGTTGCCACTCGTAAGTGGGATGCTAGTCGGGCCTGACAACACACACCATTGGCCAGTTGCCAACGTGTGGGAATGATCAGTCCTATTGTCTACCCACCGTACCAGACGGTCTTCCGGATATCCACTCGTAAGTTGGGTGCCACTTAGGCCAGGAAAACTCACAGTACTTAAACAAGCTCAACTTGATTCGCATAGTAATTGGCACAGCAGTTACAAACTCCTTTCTGCACAAAAGTTGGCCTACTTTCCAACTTTATTTTCTTTTTGAAGGAAAATTACTCGTTGACGAGTCCACTCCGCACAGTACCTAGAGTTATCTCGGAACTTGCTCTAATACCAACTGTGATGGGACGGAAAATTACGCCTGGAGCGCCTGGGCGCGCAGGCCATAACTTCCACGATGCGCCATGATGCTACGATTCGGGACTTTAAGCTAGGCAAATGCACGTCCATTTGCCCTTGCAAGCATGCTCGTGGAGCCATATGCAACTAACTTAGCTTCCACATCGTTCAAACTTACCCCTGTTCTGCAAAGGGTTTATTAAGAAAAAGAAAATACGTCCTTTTGTGGCCCTAAACGATGGAATTTGGCAAAAATTCCAAGACCATGATGCATGGCATCACGTCTTGATCGTTGGGCCGTTTCCAATCAATTTAGACCCGTCTTGAGCTAAATTACGACAATCGGGTTTTTAGCCTCCAGATAAGCTATAACTTGCTCATCTGTGTCAACTTGTCTCACCAAGTTTGGCCACAATCATCTCCTGTGTCGAGCTACCAATCTTAGATGATATGAGAGGCCAATGTGCCGCAATCATCTCTCAAATAGATGATATGAGCGACAAAGTGCTGGACCGGCAATGCTGCAACTCATTGCGGCTGCCTACATACCCTTCCCTACTCCAAAGGGATCAAGCACAGACCGTAGTTCATCCCTGAAGGAACAGAAAACTTAAACCAACTCGTTTGCGAGGCCGTGGCCAAGCAATAATGGTAATGGCCTAGTCCGTATAGGCGGTTCTGTCAAAATGCATCAAAGGAATGCATATTTAACCCACGGCATGGAATAGTGATTCCCATGCTCAATAAGCTCCATTGGGAAGGTTATGCAATTATAAATGAGACTTAGGAATCATTTATACTCTCCCGGCTAAGCTATGAAGCTTACTTGGTGCATAGTCCGCATATACACCTTCAACCAACTACCCCTCCCTATATATGTTAATTTGACATTTTTACAATTTAAATTGGGGGACCAAAAATAATTCATCAACTCCCACTTTTACTATTCATGGTCGTTGCCATATATTTCTGAATAACCGCCAAGATGGATGTTCACTGCCAATGCCAACTCCGATGTTCAGCCATGTTAGCCGTCCACCGCCAACCCGAGGTTCAGCCATGTTGGCTGTCTGCTGCCAACCCGATGTTCATCAATGTTGGTCGTCCCCTGCCAACCTGATGTTTAGCCATGTTGGTTGTCCGCTGCCAACCCGATGTTCAGCCATGTTGGACGTCCTCTGCCAACCCGATGTTTAGCCATGTTGGCCGTTCGCTGCCAACCCGATGTTCATCCATGTTGGCTGAACATTGTCAACACATTGGCCAAGGGCCAATGTTCCTTTTCCCACGCAACAGAAGCTTTGGATGAAGCTTCATCTCGGGCCATGGCGCACCTTTTAGCATGCGCCATGCTAAAAAAACGGGGTGTTACACAAGGGCTACTCAGACTTTGTTAATTTTTATGAAATCTGTGCAAATAGTTATCGACGAAAACTCACTATGAGAATGAGACTGCATCGATAAATTACCTCTAATGAATGTGAAAGTGATCACATTTCGGAGAAACTAATGAGACAAATAGTCTAGTGAACTATAAATCACTAATACTTGGATACACCGACAATCTAATATTGGATATAGATTCATTTAGGTTTTGACATAACCATAAATACACTTTGATTACTACATGATGTTCCGTTTTGAAAGAACTCACACATATATCCTTTTATTTGAGTGAAAAAGAATATGGGAACTACAAAGATTGAAATAATGAAAAGTGACGGCGTCTTTCACGATCAACACTTTCTAAAGTACCATAAACACCACCTACCCTATGATTATTTTTTAAAGTAATAAAGGATGTCACTCATTTTACAAACCTGGCAAGTTTGGGGCCTATACACATTATTTGGGGCCTATGAATTTCCTCATCCACCCAATAGAAAAGGATAAGGGGTGTCTAAATTTGATGAATCTACCATTTACCCTCTCTATTACCAACTTATCCCCATTTAATCCTAATAATCCAAAGAAAAAAAAAATCAAATTCATTTCCATTTCCATCTCCACTTCAACCGATTCTTCTTCTCCCTTTTTTTTTTTCATTTTCAAACAAAAACATTGTAAATAATCACCCAATCCCCTAAAACAGGTACTTTTTCATTTTAGCTCGAATCACGTAATTTTCGATCAACCCAATCCCCTATAGAGTAGATTTCAATATCATGCAATCACTCAAAAATCCAATTTTTTGAAATCAAAGTTTTCTGGGTTTATTAAAATCGGTCTACGTCAATGTACTTGTATTCCGATTTCATTTAGAAACGCTTGTTATTCATGCCCATAAAGACAGATTGCCCTGCATGTGTTTTCTGGTTCGAGGAAATTGAACAAGAATCGGTATATGTTAATGCCCACATAGCCCGATTCTGGTAGAAGAGATAACTTTTTTTCTGTATTTTTTTTTTGGTTAGAATCGGATTACATGAGCACTTTTATAAACCGATTCCTACTGTGCAATGTCAGGAATCGGTTTTTATGTATGTATCGTGTAAACCGATTCTAGTTAACCCATTTTTTTCCAGTTAATACTCGATCAAAAAATGAGTAAAAAGCATACTCGATATCAGTTCGAGTACAAAAGAAAATAGTTTTATACCCGAATTGAAAACGGGTATGATTTTATACTCGATTTGAAAACGAGTATGACTTGCAAATGATCTGAAAATGAGTATGAATTCATACTCATTCTTAACCCGGGTATATATATGGAATAAAATGAATTTTAGTTTTATTTGATGTTTAACGACACATAATTTACCAAGAAAAAAATTACCCTGAATCGGTTTATGTTCATGTCCATATAAACTGATTCTGGATAGTCAGTTGATTTTCATGTCCATATAAACCGATTCTCGGTAAAAGAAAATTTCAAAAAAAATTTGTATGTTTTTGAAGTTATAGTCGGTTGATACCAATGTCAACATAAACCGATTCTGTGTTGGTGTTCATCAAAAAAATTCAAAATTTTAAATTTTTTCATGTTTTGGTGATTCATTAAAACAAGTTAATTTCACATCTAACACGATTAATCAGGGGTAAATTAGCCATTAAGAAAAATAATTGGATAAAGGGTTTTCCAATTTACTTCAAAATGTCTTATTTTGTCACGTAGTGATAGGCCCCAAATAATCGTTTTACAAAGTCTTTCTTTGGCAAACAAGATTGAGACCATCCTAAGATGCAAATGGTAAATAACCCATCTTTTCAAAAGAAACAAGGTGATATTTGTGGACATATCCATGCAGAACGCAGTCCATTCAAGTGATTTATGGCTCTGGTAGGTAGATGAATCGAAGTGTTGAATTCTTAACACAAAATTGGTTAAAAAGACCAAAATCCATAATTCCTAGGTGAAACAGACTGGTAAGTTTTGATACTGTTTATATGGACTGGAATCAAAAAGATACTGTTCAAATATCCTATTTGGTTATTTCACCAATAATTTTGTTTCTTAATTAACTGAAATGGACCAATATGCCATTATCTTCTTTAAATGTTACCGAGACCTTCGATTCAAAGAAGAACGTGATTTTTCATCCTCAAATATATATTTTTTCTTCTCCTCCGATAACTCATCCCGAATTAGATGATGATAGATAATACCATATTGAATCAGGGAAGCAAAAACATATATTTTCAAAGTTAGGACTAAAAAAACAAGTCTTGATTTAGTTTATATTTCATAAATGAACTACAACAATAAATTTAACACATGATGAAACCTGAATAAGACTAGGCTCATCCAGTGGCAACACATGATGAAACCAATTTCATCCAGTGATAACACATAGTAAAACCAATTTCATTCATTGATAACACATGATGAAACCAATTTCATCCAGTGGAAACACATGATAAAACTAGGCTCATCCATTGGCAACACATGATGAAACTAATTTCATCCAGTAACAACACATAATGAAACCAATTTCATCCAGTGATAACACATGATGAAACCAATTTCATCTAGTGGCAGCACATGATAAAACTAGGCTCATCCAGTGGCAACACATGATGAAACCAATTTCATCCAGTGATAACACATGATGCAACTAGGAAACAAATATCAAAGTGTATACCAAGATGAAAAATTCAGATATAATCAAAAAGATAATTAGGGTTGGAAACTTACCAATTTGAGCATGTATACTTCAATTCACACAAGACCCTACCCTAATTTTTTAATTTATGAATTTGAAAATTTTCAATTAAATTAGGGTATTAGAAAATTCTTTGTGGATTGGTGGTGCTGTTGATGATGGTTTTCGAGAAACACAACGATTGTCGACGGTGGTGGTAGAGAAGGTGGTGGCGGTGATGATTTAGGTTATGGCGGTGGAGAAAGTTGATGTTGTTGATGGTGGCGTTGGTGTTTTGCGGTAGTGGAGATGTTATTGGTGGTGTCAATAATGGAGGGGAAGAAGATAACGATGTCGATGGTGGTGGTAGCGGTGGGAATAGTGGAGAAGAAGAAGTCGGGTTTTGAAAATAAAAGTGAAATTTCTGAAGCTTTTTCCTTTTTGTATCGGAAGAAGATGAAAAGTAGGTGGAGGGTATAGTAATCTATTTTAGAATGATGTGTCTCTCGTCCATTTGACCCAGATCAATATTTTGCCTGTCCATATCGACCAGGTTTGATGGGTTTCCGTCCATATAACCCATTTTCTGAATTCATAATTGTTCACAAGAAATTATATTTAAAAAAACAATCCTAACACATATTATACAATTTAAGGGGTCACCAACCTTGTCAATGCTTGATATTTACATCAAAAGGACTTGATGAATGTTGCATGTTTAGTAGGATTAGTGTAGAGCACGGTTGTAAAAATAAAACACGAGAACACAGCTTTGCATTTAAAAATCGTGACAAAATTTCCTTTTCCAATATATTTAATAGTGTTTTTCACTAATTAACTCGTTTTATGAAGGGGACACCCCTTAAGAAGAACATGTAATTGGGGATACATAAACTAATTGGGGGATATTTCACTTGTAGCTGCCGGCATGGTTTTTCAATGCCGGAAATCCACCAACCATGCCGGCATCATTGAAAAACCATGCCGGCAACTACAGTAAAAATATCCCCCAATTAATTGTTCCTTAAGAACTCCCAGAGGCTTAATGTATTCGAGGTGATGACCTACAGTGGAACCGCACAACAAAATTCCTGGCGTGCAGACTAATGGTACTCACTAATAGCAGATCTTTTATTCATACAAGGGTTGAAAATTACTGAGCTCTAAAAAACAGATATGGAATACTGGGGTCTAAAAGCAGATATCACTATGACTAGAACCATTAGTCATGATTATCACTCTATCCTCTGGACCCTAGAAAAAAGATAACACAAATCAAAACAAACAGAAAAAAAAGAATGAAAAGAATCAGATAAAGATGAGGATAAAATTAGGGGTGTTCTCCGTCCAAAACTTACTTCAACCTCATCTGAAGTGTGTCTAATCAGTGGCAACCCCAAAATTGAATGTAAGAGGGGGGAAAGAAAAGAAAATTTTCTACTAGATTTTAATCAACTCAACTGCATCAGATAACATAATGCATATTCAAAAGCAGGCTAGTAGTGTAATCGTAAAGCAGAATTACAACAATGTCTAACAGAATTGTGTAGCAGAATATCAAAAGTCATAAGTGTACACCATACCACGAGCACTTAGATATGGTAGTAGACATTCTACAAAATCATCAGAGTACAAAATTTGTTCACCATAATGAAAAAGACGAATATTAAAAAAAATAACTCACATGTAGATAGGTAGCTCTAGAACAAATCCCCTGTTGCCGCTGGTGACAAAAGGAACTCCAAGCCGCCATTATTAAATCCAGAATTACAGCAACTTCAACCATGTTTCCTGTGGGGTGTGTGTATTAGGCATCTTTTCCAGAATTCACAACATGAGACTCATATTAGAACTCATCCAACTGCTTACCAATTGTATTTTGTAATAAACATACTGTTCCACCAAATGCTTAAGCATGAAACACACAATACTCAAAAATACTCTTTTCTGCTTCCAAAGCTCACAAAACAAATCTTATATTTCCAAGATTTCGTCTTCTCTCTTTATATCTACATTATATATCTTGATTTGATGCACCAGTCATACTGCTGCCATCATATTTTCACCTTCAAAGGCTTCCTGTCAATATTTCAGAAGGATACGCAATTAACATGTCTTCTTTCCTTCCAAGCTTGTAAATGGAAGTACCGATACAACCTGCTGTAAGAGGTATTCCTGAACAAATAAGTTGGCTTCTCAGAAGTTTGTATTTCTCCGCCTTCAGCTTGTTCAAGACGCATTCTTCGTATAACAGACTTTCCTTCCCCATAGTTGACATCCACAGGACCCCAGATTTCATGAGACAAGGAGGAGGAACAGGCCCAACTCCTTCCTGTAAAAAAAGAGACAAGTTCCACTCCGTCTAAAATTAGGGACTATTTACCTCGTTCAACCTTTTTGATGTCAATGAAGAAGAAGAAGATCCCAAAGAAATCTTTCTCAACAGGCAGTCCTGAAGCTAGCTTTCGATCTTCGCCACTGAAACTTTCCAACCATCCCTGCAATCAGGTTTCAATGGAACCTCGGTATGCCAAGGTGAAATTACCAAGGCAACATTCCGGAAACAGTAAAGATTTACAATTGCATTGAAAATCATAACTAATTTAGAAATACTCAGGTTAAAAAAGAATGACACCAACAACAAGAAAACATTGTACAAATAAATGACTGCAATCAAATAAGACGAATCAACAAACTGTTGTTTAGAGGTACCAAGAATTCCATAATACTTGAAAATATATGTTGTTGGACATTAAATGGAAATCATACACTTGGACAAATAGTAAGATAATAATATAAAGCAGCTACCCTGCAGCAGGATGACAAACCCCACCATAAGTTGTGAACGGTGTGGAAACCGATTTCATTTCTAGTAACTGCTGCTGCTGCTGCTGGGCACTGCACTACCGATTGAGACTAAGCTCTCCTTGTAAACATCGGCTCTAAACACATCACCCAGACCTTCCAAAGGGGCATCAATAATTTCAATATCCTTTATTTCCTCTGTAAGAAAGTTGATAAACACCAGACCACCTCCAATATCACATAGAAAACCAAACACTCCATTTTTCGTAAGGGCCTTAGTACCATAGCCACTGTAAGGATGATTAATGGTGAACGTATGTAGTTTACTCCATGAGTACTCGTTATTATCCACATTTGTAGCACTACTACTGTAATCATAATCATTCAAAGCATACATGTCACATACTTCACTAGTACTGCTGAAAGGAAGAGTTAAGTAAACAATCTTTCCCAGATCACCTCCTATGACATCTACAACAAAGTTTTCGCACGGACCAGGTATCATCCTGAAACTTTCTCTGCTGAAATTGAAGGAGAGAACCACTGTCTCTGGATCACCATACCAATATGGGACAGAATCAGTAATCCTAATCATTTGTTTTCTGATAAAATTATTTCCTACGAAATAATAACTACCATTATGATATCGACCTTGATTTTCAGTATTGCATTTATAAGAGTGGCCTCGCAAATTGGCATCGATACACCACCTCCAAGAATCCGACTGTAAGCTATATATCTGAATCCTGTTTCGTGGTGTGATGTCAACTTCATTGTCAATTTCAAAAAAAGTGATCTGTAAGACCTTGTGATCATGCGTTTCGCAGTCGAAACCAAACAAAACAATCTCTGACTTTAGTACCCCAAATTCATCTAGGAGGGGTAATGATTTAGGGAGACATCTATACTTCTTAGTTGCAGGGTTCCAAAGGATAATGTCTCTAGGTTCAGGATCATGTATACAAATGATGCCATGACAAGTACCCACCATATTTGCTTGAGGAGGATAACTAGCATACATTTCATACTCATCCTCATCACTTAAATGTGGTGAAATACCTAAGTTTTTGTAACTCCATTGCCCATAATCTTCTTGGCTGTCACCACTACCACGATCCGACGATAACATGAAAAAATATGGTTTGTAATCCCAACTATTAATATGTTTAGGACGATATTGAAAGATGAAATTACCCAACTTACTTGTGGAATTTTCGAAAGTGGCATGTCGATGGATGAAATCTGAGCTTTCAATAATCGATCGCCATAACTTGCAGACAGCCTTGAATCGTAGAAGAGATACTACTGGTAGCCATAATAGAATTTCAATCAACAAATCTTCAGTTAGAGAATTAAAATGAGGATTTTCCTCACAATTTCCATCCATTGACTGATAGATAGAAAAAATTCCCAAAATTGAACAGATGGTGATGAACGAGTTTGAAAATTTGATCATCAACTTACGATTTTCAATTCATTAAAAAAGAATCCCTCAACCCTTTCTTTGATTGTAATGTTTCTAAACTTAGGGTTTTTATCTCTGATTTGATTTCGTAATAAAAGAGATACACACCACAGCTTTTATGACCACAAAAATCCCACATTTGCCAGCTGAATGTGTCAAAATTAAAAAAATTTATCCCACATTTGTAAACTAGACGACCGCTGCCACGGTGGGACGGCCGACCGAAAAAATCGGCTCGAAAGTATTATTTTTCTTGACACTCCGCGAAAGTATCATTTTTCCTGATACGGGATGAAAGTATCACTTATCCCGAAACGAAAAATTAGCCGTTGTAAACCAAAATATGGCTGCATAATGTGTTATGCATCCTTTGTGGTGGTTTGCATAATGGCTATGCATTCGATTCTCGAAAATTGTGCCTAAAGTGAAAGTATAATTTTTCTTGAAACAGAGAGATTACATCGTTTTATTAGTTGCAATGGAAAATAAGTTGATGCATAAACAAAAATATGGCTACATAAAGTATTATGTATCATTTGTGGTGGTTTGCATAATGGATATACATTTAATTTTCGAAAATTGTACCTAAAATGATAAACACCTCCGAATTTTTCGTAAAAACTCTAAATTTGATATTATTGTTTGTACTCATTGCGTAGATTTTTTTAATATCATTTCAACGAGATAAAATTTGTAAAATTACAAGGCACGGATTTTTAGATATGTTATATTAAAGTTTGGTTGCAAATTATACCCCTAAAAAAATATGATACATAAGAAGTTATAGTAATTGAACTAAAAATGAGGACAAGTTAGTCCTTTCATTGTTGATTGAATTTTTTTGGTTACAAACACCAAATTCAATCTTTTTGTGTCAAATTAGAAGAAAAAAAATGTCATGCTTCACATTGACACAAAGTCACCATATATAAGGTCCTCCCTCGCTTCGCTCGGTCGGCCCAATAAATTTATATATTTGTTAGGGGGCGTTTGGCTCACTTCAGTTGGCATTTTATTCTCCTTCTTAAATACTAACATTTGGATCTGACTCGGTACGAGTCAGAGGTCATATCATTTATTCTTACTTTTGTGACATCGGATTCTTTTTCTTACTTTTGTGACGTTCGACTTGTGATTTGGGTCGAAACTATTTGAGTTAGGTTTCATTTTATACGTGGCTCGGGGTACATATCTAATTGGAAAAAAATAAATTGTACCCCTAATATATTTAGGTTTCAGAAATATATGGGCCAACCTACCCTTGTAGTTGCATCTTTTCTGATGACTATACCTAAGTAGATCTAACGACTATAAAGGTACTAACATTCAAGATTCAAAGATAAATAAGATGTAAAGAACATAAAAGCAAAGATGAACACAAGCATAAAACGTGGTTTGGCCTTTGAGATCTACATCCACGGGAAGAAATTATCTCTTTATTGATTAAGGTCTTACCCTTGAAAGAATTACAAATATTACTTAGACTTCTCACTCTTTCCTTTTCTAAATCTCTCTCTAGAATTCTATGTAGAAAGACCATCTAAGATTACATAACATGTCCATCTCCCTTTACATGGACTGGTATTTATAGACTAAATAAACTCCTCTTGGTCCGATGTAGTATTCTCGGATGTATATCGATGCAGTACACCTCTTCTCCTCGGACTGACTCGCTATTGCTCCCTTCGAGTTACGTCGTATGGCCTCTTCTTCTAATGACATCATATATCGCCTTTGTATTATATCGCCCAGTACCTCCTTCGGGTAGCAATATCTCGCCCTTTGTCCGAGTTCACGGGAGGGATGTACCTCTTTTTACAGCTGTTTCGCATCTCTTCCGATCCTCATTAAATGCACTGTTTCCTTTAGACTTGACCGTCAATGTGATTTGACTAGGGTTACACGCGTCCTTCACGAGGAGAGGCGGTAGATATTCTTGGTTTTGATGTAATCACCTTTTAAATCTTGATTCGGTGTATCTGTTCTATCATCTTATCTTATGATCACCTCATGTGATGCTTACATGTGGCGATTATATATTTTGCCCTCACATTATTTTCTTTTCATCTTACCATGGGAAGAAAACTTGTGCTCGTCCTTTCATCTTCGCCACGTCCCGAGAATTACGCCACGTTGCCACCTTTAATGCTTTTTTACCTGTTGGACTTGAGACGCCGGTTAATATCCACTAGATTCTCTCCTCTTAAAAAAATCTTTTTAGATCAGAGAGTTAAAGATTTTTACTTCCTTTTTTTTTTTTTTTGCAGAGTTCAGAACTTTTGTTCTTTTCCTTCTCTGTCTTTTGTTGTTCTTTCTTACTTTTTCATCTTTAAAAGCGGTTCTCCATCATGTCTGGTAGAAGTTATCCGTCTCGTCCACTTAGGCGGTAAGTATCTTCTTTTCTTTCTCTTAAGGTTTCTTTTTTGATTTGATGGTTGTTCCATTGCTTCAGTTTGGTTATGGTTAGTTTATCGCCGTTATTTTCATCGTTTCTTTTCTGAAGTTGTTTTTCTTTGATACTTCGAATTCTCCAGTAAAAGAACCATCTCTAGACCTCCAAGCGCCAGTAGGTCTTCTGAAATGTCTGATACTACATTTTTAGAGAACTTGAAGGTTAAATATCACCTTCAGAGGTTCAAGGTTTCTTTTACTAGCCCTGAGAAGCAGGCCGGGATTCTGACCAGAGAGATCACCGAGCTGCCATGTGGTCCAAACGAGATCATCGTGATAGAGGGCCAGCTTGAAGCGGGACTTCGCTTTCCTTTATATTGTCCATTGGATTCTTTTCAGTATGAGGTTCTTTCTCGTCTCAACCCCAGAGAGGTGTATTCAAACCTAATGGCAACTTCTATCGCATTCTTTTGGAGTGTTCTCGTCGAAGTAAGGGAAAGGTTACGAATCACGAAATGAATGCGTTTATTCCTGCCCAAAAGGATTTGTATACCCCTACTAACTTTCTTGAGAATTATTGGTGTCATAAACTTGGTGAAACGTTTGAGGGTTTTGGGGTTGGTATATCGCGGACTCGTCGACAGTTGATAGGTCCTTTGCTTATCTCCGATTTGGATCCTGCTTCGCCTTGCAACATCACTCTTCGTAAGACTAACGACCAGAAATGGTTCGTATGTTCCCTTCGGATCTTGGGTCCTTGGGTACTTGGCTGGGACGATGTTGACGTTCTTGTACTTGAGCTTCCCGATATGCATAGTCAGCTGTCGGCTTATAGGCCATGGGAGCTTCGTTTTGTCATTGCTCTTGCTCGTAAGCGTAAGGTGCATACCGTTTGAGCTGCTGAGGAGGCTAAGGTAGAAAATACTGCCTCACTATTAAGGTATATATACCTTTCCCCTGTTTTTTAGCTTAGCGTCTGATATCATCTCTTTTCTTACAGCGATGGAGGGCTGCAGACGGGACCGGCTCTTCTCATGCTCTTGTGGATGTTGCCACTCATGCTTTGGATGTTGATCTTTCGTCTTTGTTTGATGATGATATTGGTGATATGGTGATAATTGATGATATGGATGATTCCCTTTTTGAGGACATCGGTGGTGTGCCTTTGCACGATCATGTTCCCTCTAGAGGTGATGGTGCTGTGATGGGATCGGAGCAGGAGATGCCCCAGGCGATGGATGTCGTTGATAAGGGTATCTCGCCCGATCCCAAGATTGTTATTGGTTGTGGTGTTGGAAGTGTTGTTGTTGGTACTAGCGACCTAGTTCTTTTGTTGGTGGGTTTCCTTCTACGTCTGTGACTCGTTCTCTTTCTGTCACCATCTTTGGTGGAGCTGCAAGTGCTGCAATGATGCTATATTCCGAGGAGTTCGTTAAGTTGAACGAAGATGAACAAGCTCGAGTGTTCTCATCGCTCGAAAGGCCTACTAAGTAGAGGATCGTGAACACAGTGAGTTTTCCCCTGTTTTAGTGTCTTATTACACTGCCTTCGGTTCTAACTCGTAATGTCGTCTGGCGTTTGTAGAGCAACAATCTGAGGGTCGCCATGCTTGCTGAGTCTCGAGTTGCTAGAAGGAGAGACCGAGTCTCCGAGGGAGATGTTCGTCGATTGCAGTTTGACTTGGATGCAGCCAATTTGGAAGTTGAGAGATTGCGCCATGACAATATGAAATATGAAAGTATTTGATTTTTCCTTTTATCCTCCTCTTGCTAGAAATTTAGGTTACTGTTGGCCTGAATTAGTCATTTTATTGGTAGTCACCATCCGTCAACTTGAGGAGATGATGGACATTAATGCTCATAAGCATGCTAGAGAGATGAATTCTGTAAAGATTGATTCAAGTTCGCGCCAGTGTAAGATAGATTCTTTAGAAAAGGAGCTTGCTCTTAGTCAGAAGGATGTAAATGTGCATCGTGGAGCTTCGCTCCATGGTTGACGAGGTTAAGCAATTGGTTGTAACTCGCGCTGAGGAAATTAAGGTGCTCCAAGCGAAAAGGGCTAATCTGATCGCGTGGCAATCTGATCATCTTCCTACCTTACAGCAGGCAGAGGAAAGATAAGAAGGAGCTTCTTAAAATCAAGAAAGAATATATCAAGCTTGAGAAACACTAGTACAAACTGACCCTTTTGCAACGCCAAATTGGCATGTCCATAGGGGTTTAGACACGCCGTTTTGGTTTGGACTTGGCGTGGTTTCTGCTCGTGTTGTTTTAGGTAGATGGCGTGGCTTTAGGTACTCTATAGCAACGCCGACCTTGCGTGTCTATTGATGTCTGTAATAGACATGTCGAAACTCATAGGCGTTGTTATATAGTGTCCCAAAAACTTAAGTACTGGTACCCTATAGACACTCGATTTATTGTTTTAGCGTGGCTATTTGGTTCACTATAGACACATAAATTTATTTTGGCGTGGCTATTTGGTTCAATATATCCACGCAAATTTCTTTTGATGTGGCTATTTGGTTCACTATAGACACGCACTTTGTTTTTTGGCGTAGCCATTGGTTATCCGATAGACACGCCATATAGGTTTAACGTGGCAATATGTTATGTTTTAGCCACGCCAATTTCAATTACCTTCATCCACGTGGCTGTATTAGGAACCGTTGATTGTTTTTTAAGAAGATGCAATATTGACCGTCAAATTAGATGGATCCTACATCGTCCACATGTAACGTTTTGACCGTTCATTGGATAACCTATGGACACGCCATATAGCGTGGCTATATATGATGTTTAGCCACACCAATTTACAATTACCTTCATCCACGTGGCTATATTAGGAACCGTTGAATCTCTTTTAAGATGATGCAATATTGACCGTCAAATTAGACGCATCCTACACCATCCACATGTAACGTTGTGAGCCATTCATTGGATATCCTATAGACACGCCATATATCGTGGCTATATGTGATATTTAGCCACACCAATTTACAATTGCCTTCATCCACGTGGTTGTATTAGGAACCGTTGAATCTCTTTTAAGATGATGCAATATTGACCGTCAAATTAGATGCATCCTACACCGTCCACATGTAACGTTGTGAACCGTTCATTGGATATCCTATAGACACGCCATTTAGCGTGGCTATATGTGATGTTTAGCCATGCCAATTTACAATTACCTTCATCCACGTGGCTGTATTAGGAACCGTTGAATCTCTTTTAAGATGATGCAATATTGACTGTCAAATTAGATGCATCCTACACCGTCCACATGTAACGTTGTGAGCCGTTCATTGGATATCCTATAGACACGCCATATATCGTGGCTATATGTGATATTTAGCCACGCTAAAATACAATTACCTTCATCCACGTGGCTGTATTAGGACCGTTGAATCTTTTTTAAGATGATGCAATGTTGACCGTTAATTTAGATGCATCCTTCACCGTCCACATGTAACGTTGTGAGCCGTTCAATGGATATCCTATGGACACGCCATATAGCATGGCTATATGTGATGTTTAGCGACGCCAATTTATATTTACTTAACGTGGCTATATGTTATGTTTAGCCACGCCAATTAATCTCGAATCGTGTGTCTTACGCGTGTGACGCCTCTAAGCCGTTCATATATGACGCATCTTATATTTTAGAAACTTGTGGTTAAATCTGAAATTCATATATGCCAAAAATTCATATTATTATTAATCACACGGTAAAAAATATTGAGCTTTGGTCTAACAGTTTACAAAAGAAAATATTAAAGAGCATTTATCCAAAAATCATCAGTTTTTCTTCAACTTTTTTGATGGTGGTGTCTCTGCATCCAATGGATCAGGTTGTGACATTCTCGACGCGCCAAACCTTGTTTTCCCGTGTTGGTATGCCTGATCTACACTTTGTATATATAACCTTCTTCGCGCCTTTTTGGTCTTCTCAGTAAGCATTTCAGAGGCTGCGTGACTCCCAGAATGTTTATTGACTGCTAGGTGCCCCTCATTCCGTTTATCATCTGCTAGGCTGCTAGGTGTTCTTAGATCACTGTCCAATTTCTTCTCATAATCTAACACTGGTTCTGGTTGCTTATGAGGTTTTCCATGCTGTGGAGTTTCCTGTAGCAAGAGATTAAATGTATTATATATATATTCTAAATCCAAGGAGAATTCGTCTGTCATGTGAATTCTCAACAATAGACAGACAAAAGTCATTTTTCCAATAATGTAATAAAGCCAACTTCACTGAAGGCCGCACCATTTTTCACAACTGACGCCCATAACAAAATCCGTAACCAAATATCTTTATTCAGTAGATCAATTTTCTAGTTTACACTGGCATTCATGTTCCATTTAGGTGTTAATATATTTATGTCTCGTACTTATTCTTTAATCAAACTGAATACACGATTTATGTAAAACAATATATATATATATATATATATATATATTATATATACTTGATTAACAAAGAAAAAGAGCTAAGAAACTAACCTTGTCATCAGAGATGGTACAGTTATCTTTCGGCCATGCCACAAAACTATCTTCAGCTTCCCCTAATAACTTAAAGTCACCACTTGTTTCGGTTAACACGAACGATGGAACTATAACCTCCTGAATATTGACAACATAACAGTGTTTAGGAAGATCTTCTCCGTGTATTTTATGGTTAGGCACCAAAGGTAAAATACTGCCTCTAATAACGACGTTTCCCCTAGATCCATTCCAAAAGTCGTATTTTGCTTTCTGCGGATATATGCGGCATATGAACATCATATAAAAAGAAGATGCTAGAATTAGCAATATAGATTTACGAAGAAAAAAAAATCAAAAAAAACATACTCCATTAGATGTCTTAGCCAGAGGTTCTGTCATAGATGTGCACGACTTCTCTGGAGATATTGAAGGATTTGGTTGGGAATTACTGGTAGAGTTCTGCATAAGATTAGGAGACTGCTTCTTAGATCCATCAGAAGGGTTGCTATGTGCAGGAGACTTCCGTAGAGAATTATTGTTTGGGAATTACTTGTAGGGTTCTGCATAAGATTAAAATAGTTAGTTACTTTTGAAAGTTACACATATTTCTATTTTTCTAGGTTCTCTAATTTACACTTGGATCGGTGATTCATATAATTGATATCATCTTTGTGTCTCATATATCCTTCGTAATTAATTAACACGAACTAGATAGACTGGTTTATGTATATTCGACTAACAAATCAAATAAGCCAAGCAACTAACCTTCTTTGCAGGCTCGGTAAACTTAACACCATACTTTGGCCAAGGAATCGTTTTTCCAAGAGTTTGTCCTAATGTTTCCATACCAGCAAATCGTACAGGTAGACAGAAATTCGGTTTTATTACTTCCTCAATAAGGATTTTGTGGCAATCAACCTCCACCCCATCCTTTCCATGTAATTGTTGTTTTCCTGTTAACACAAAAGCTTTACCTCTAGAAAGGACATTTTCCTTAGACAGCTCGTCATAAAGGTAGCACCTTCTACCCTGCGGAAATATATGGCATATGAACATCTTCAAGTGAAAACTTCAAAACAAATTGAGATTTAAAATGCATGTAAAAATAAAAAAGATACCGAGAAACTGCTTTAGTTGTCGTGATCTCAGATTGGCTCCGACTAGGTAGAGCTTTGGATGTCACATCCAGAGTATGTTTCCCCGAATTTTTTTGACTTACCTGCAGCAGTAGAGTAATATTCCATATTCGGGAAACAAATATACCAAATTCCACCGTGAATGTGAAGACACGGATGAATTGAGTAGGTAACAAATATACAAGGTTATCCAAAATACACCCTAGCATCCGTGATTCATATAGTAGTTGATAGCATATTTGAGACTCATATGGTATTAAGATCATGTAACTGGTTTAAAACACATACCTATCCGAACTTTTTCAGATATTGCAATACTAGATTGGCTTCCGTTGAGTAGAGCCGATGATTTCACAGCCTCGGAATGTTTTGGTTGACTTACCTGCATCATAAAATTGAAATGAAAGATATACCTTCTTTTTGCAGTGAAACCATTTAAGCATAATGCACAACTAACTCATAATCAAATAGCTAACCACATATCCCATTCTATAAGGTTCTCTAAAATATACACTAACGTCCGTGATTCATATAGCTGATAGCATATTCGTCTCTAATATCAAACAAGATATATATATAAAACTGGTTTGTGTAAAAACATATCCAATGAGTTAATAAAGCAAACAAGCCAAGCAACCAACCTTTTGATCCAAGATGGTTTGATTTAATGGCCAACAAATTTCAGCATCACCAACATCTTTTAAAGTTTTTATCCCAAATTTGCCAAAGGTTAATTTGATGGTTTTATTTAGTACTTCACTAACCCGGATGCTATAGCATGTAACTGAACCCATCACTCCTGTCTTCAATTTAAAGAAGTCCGTCTTTTTAGAGTAAGCTCTACCAATGGAAACAATGTTGTCCTTTTCTCCAGACCAAAGTTTACATCATATGCCCTGCAGAAACACATGGCTCATGAGAGATAGTAAATGGAAGATTAAAAATTTAAATGCGTTGGAAAAACATACATCAATAGTTTCTTTTTTAGATGGCATATTCTGAGATTCCCCCGTGGATGGAGGAGACGGAGACTTCTTTTTTGATACTAAAGACGTCGGGGATTCAGTAGAAACGGTCGGCGTTTTAGTACAAGGAGAGTCCCGCTTCACGGACCTTTTCATGCTTTAAGATAACCTCTGCGGACCGGATTTCCCATGTTTTTTTTTTGAAGTTTCTTAACTGATTCTGAACCTATCTTATTCTTAGATCGATTGGAGGCGTTGCTAGGTCCTGCATCCAGTGACTGTAGTTGAACACATTGTTAGAAAAAATTAGATACTGTCTGCTATTTTTTTTTAAAAGTTACACAATCTAATCAAAAATCAGTTCACTTACTTCTCCTCTAGACTTGCTGATACTGTTGCCCAAAATGTTCGCAATGTCGATTCCTCGAGATATCAAGTTATCTGTTAATCTATGATACGCAGTTTTAGTAGACTCTAATTCTTTCTCCTTATCTTTCAGCTCTACACGCAGTTCATCATTCTCTTTCGAGGCTTGTCTTGGTTTTCTTCCATTTTGAAAGTAAAGGGTTGCCGTCACTCCAAAGCCAGCCCCCTTGACACGTCCACCCTTATTCGGTCCGATCGCAAGTGTTAGGGCATCCTCGTTATGACCAACCTTTCGAGTTCCCTCTTGAATCATCTTCCGCGTCTCTTCCTGTTCAAATAATGTGTTAAATTCTGATGTAAACCTTGCGTACTTACTTTGCACTTACTTTGGTTAAAAACATGAGGACTGTAAAGTTTCTGATTTCTCACAATTTCAGATGTCTTCTCCCTGACAAAATCGTCTGGTACAATTCCATGTTTGTCTTGCGTGCTTTTTCCCACATGAAGCACCAGTCTTCAAGATCTTCTTCGGCAACATCTCCCCTTTGGACCTAGTAGTTACCAGAAACAAGTATGGATTTACATCCGCATAGATACTAACTGTGTAAAACAGAAAACCAATTCCAAAGCACCTAATGTGAAAAAAATTACAGATTGGTGTAAGAGGACACATCCCTATACTGTTATAAGTTTCTACATATATGAGACACGCAACACGACATACAAAACAGAAGTATCTGATATGGCCGGTTTTACTGTGCAATGTATAATAAATAAGACAACAGACTTACTAATTTTCCTTTTAATCCCATGTATCCTCCTCGTCCCGTCCGATGTGGGAACTTGGATTGTGATATTGCCTCTTTGCCCTTCTCCAAATTTTCCTTGCAGAGGAAATAAAAATAATTTCATTAATATGCTAGGATAGACAATAAGAATGAAACACAAATTAGAAAAAGCAATGTGTATTCCATACCTTAAATTTGGGAGAATTTATTACATGATCAAGGAACTTGTCCTAGCTTTCTTGGTCCACTACCGTTCTGTACTTTTTGGGGACAATTCTTAGTTTGTCCGGTCTTTCCTCAAAGGGTTTTACATGATTGTTGTACAATTTCCTTCTGAAGTCCCATAGTTGAACAGGTAGATGCTTCATGACCACTCCTTTCATCCAATGGGGCACCTCAAAACGAAGCTGGAATAACATCTAATGTATGTTAATTACAGACTCACAGTTAGATAACAAAGACGACAAATTGATAACCGCATATGCATACCAGAATTTCCTCCCACATATTTTGTTTTGTTGTTGAAGGGACTTCCTTCCAACATAAATGTTTTATGCCAACCATATTACGGGCCAAATGGCCTAGGTAACTACTGAATTAAATTCTATTGTCACCAATAGGTCGGAACATTTTGTCAAAATTCATATCCCGTTTTTTGGCATTAGATTCCGAGAAGTTTTTATGCATCTTAAACATTCTTGTCATTCCCCTCTCTTTTTTGATCTCTTCTGTAGAGTCTTCTTGTTGTGGCTACTTTTCTGCTTCTGGAGCTTTTTCCAATTCTATTTCTTCTACCACTTCCATATCATTTTCAGAATCGTCTGACTCTGGAAATAACGGAGGAAACATATGAAACCATGTGATGTTTAAGTAAAAACAAGTAAGTACAAGATTTCGAACATTACCTGTTAATTCTTCATATCTACCAGTGGTTATAAAATATTCACCATCATCGTCATCTGATTGTACAATGTCATTATGAGTCTCATCTAACCCTATTGTGTCTTCATCATAATCCCCCTCATCATCTGGTTCCATCAATTGGTCATCCTATGGGGACACATTATAATCATCATCTTCTCCCATGACAAAAGCTGTGTAGGTACGTGCATCTAAGTTAGGAATTTGAGCTTATTTTGAAAAATATTAGCTAAACCTAACAGGATAGGAAACATGTGTTACACCTATTTTCTATTATATGAAAAGAAAACAAACATGAACTCATTGATGCATGTAACTTAAGGATAATACATCATTGCAACACAAAAAATCTCTTCATGATTATTGTGCTATCCACAAAGCGAAAGGTACCGGTTAAACGGTCTTATATAACTTTTTGTTACAAAAGCCAAGAGCACTAAAGCACCACATAATGATTATCCATTTTTATCTTGAAGATGATAGTCAAATTGGCCAACCAGCAACATGGTATTATTAAAAGTGGCAAATTAAAATGCTAACGTCACAGGCTCGCCAAGTAACAGAGACTCAAATGATTAAATCTTGAGAAGCCTTGTATATATATATGATTGACACAACATCGTCGATCAAAGTAGAGTTATTAACTCTCAATCTAAATCCAACCCAAACAATAACAAAAACCCTAGAAAACAATTAGCATCGGTAAGTTTTTATTTTATTTTGTAAAACCTAAGTAACTAGTAAAACCTAACTAAGTAACATGAAAGAAGGATCCTTACCTAAATCTTAAAATAGTTGATGCATGTAACTTAAGCCTAAAACATTATTGTTGTAACAAAATGAAATCACATCTCATCGTACAACCCGTGATTGTCATTAACTTGTTCTTTTATACAGCCGAATAAAAACCCTAATCATGCTTTAACTAGTAAACCTATAAGATCTAACATCTTATTCCATGAAATCAAACAAAAAATCTAACATAAATTTAATATTCATTCGATAATGGGTTTTAGAAATATTACCAGCAACAAAGATTGAGTTTAAAGAGGTAGATTCCTTGTAAAGATTAGAGATAGTAATAGAATAAAAACCCTAATCATGCTTTAACTAGTAAACCTATAAGAAGTAATAGAATAAAAACCATAATCATGCTTTAACTAGTAAACCTATAAGAACTAACATCTGATTCCATGAGATCAAACAAAAAATCTAATATCAATTTAATATTCATTCGATAATGGGTTGTAGAAATAATACCAACAACAACGATCGAGTCTGAAGAGGTAGGTTCCTTGTAAAGATTAGAGATAGTAATAGAATTATGATTTCATAGAGAGAATGAATCGAGTAATAAAAACTGAAAAAGTAAATCAAACTCATCTTTCTTTCTTTTTTGGAATTTAACCGAACCTGAACCATCAGGCGGGAATTGATTTTTCATTTTGAAATCATCCCGCCCAGTAAAATTCATTTTCATCACCCGCCAAACAAAAGATTTTTGGTGTTTTTCTTTTTTTATTTCCAAATTTTTGATGTGTAACCAATATGGTTAGTTTCCTTATTTTATGAGAGAATATATCGTAGACAGTTATGATAAACTTGTTTCCCAAAATTTTCGAAATTTAGTTTCCTATCTCTAACCAACTCGAGAAGAGGCTATAGAAAAAAATTACTTTCCTATTTCGAATAATATTTTCCTTAATAATTTTAAGCTGGGTTGTCTCCTGCATTATTCTTGGTTATGGAGGAAACTTATGATTTTGAATTATTAGTGGCACCTATGTAGGAAACGTATTATTCTAATCGTACAGTAAGCTACTAAAGATAAAGAAACTAAACACATCCATTTTCATGTATATTATTTCCAGAAAACATAAAAGTTCAACGTGAATCATTCATCACATAAATGTCAACCTATCTATCATCGTAAAAATCCTGCATCTAGTGCAGTACTTAAAAAATAAATACAACCACCACTGAAAACAAAATGGTCAGACGAAATGCTTTATATTTAAAAGTATGTAAACTAAAAGTTCACACATCAAAAACCCTATTTAAAAAGCGGAGAACTTGTTAGATGAGTCTGGTTCTTTGTCAGATTAGTCTGGATCCTCATTCTCAACGAAATCCATGCAGAGATCGTTGTCATTAACATCGTCGTATAGCAGTACTTTACTTTCAATAGCACTTTACTTGTTCAAACTCGTATTTTTGTTAAAAGTATTGGCAAGGAGATAATAAGATCAGACCTAAAGTGATAAATTGATTCTTATTGTTTACAGGGGGGAACAACTGTATTTTTCTACATTTCATCAATTCTTTCAGCTAATTATATTTATTTTTCCAAAAGAATGCACACCTCATAAATAAATAAATTTGCAAGAGTATATTGCATTCTGTAAAGTCTGTGAACTTGTAATTAATTATCTGATTTATTTCATGATTCCAATACCTAAATAATAAAAGAATTCATAAAAATCACCTTCTTCTAAATGGCAAAATTAGCAAACGAAACAAGAAATGAAAAAAACTTTCAAAGCGTCCACAAAAAGAAATCGATAAATCAAACCCTATCATCAAAAAAAAAACATATCAAATGAACCATCCCCCATCTTCAAACAATTCTTCTCGCAATGCTGAGGTGAACGTGATCACTCCAACCAGCAGGCTTGGGAGCCTTGTCATCCTCAGATTTGCCATTTTATGCTTTATCAGGCTCCACATGCTTGTTAAGATCATGCTTGTTAACTTTTGGACCCTCTGGCATATCTGGAACATCGGGATCTTCATCAATAATTTCAATAATAGAAGCATGAACATCAGCATTCACAGTAGGAACATCAGCATAAGCAGGAACATCAGCATTCTCAACATTACTGATTACAGCGTCCAGAGGAACACCAGGAATAACATCAGCATAAATAGGAACATCATCATTCTCAACACTACTGATAACAGAACTAATTACAGCGTCGAGAGGAACACCAGGAACAGTAGTTACTCCATCCACAGTAATGATAATCCTCAATTTACGAGGACCATCCATCAGTCGAGGAAATTTTTGGATCCTCTCGTCAGTTTCATCTCTACAGTCCCTCTTAGCAGAACTCATTTTCCTCTTAATACTCTATGTTAATTTTTTTCTATGCTTGGTGTAATTTATATATATTTCTAAGGAAAACCCTAATTTTTTAGGTTTTCCATCATTATCTTAAATCACCTATTCTTTGGTATTTACACCGAATATTGTAGCAATATAATGAGATATGGAATGAATATTTTCATGTTTATCTAATTTCCTTTTTAATATAATATACATTACGAACATAACAAACTAAAATAAATCATGATCTCATGAGATATGGAATGAATATTTTCATATCTAATTTCCTTTTTAATTTAATATACGATCTCTTAGGAAATACCCAAATAATTTTTCTACTTTTCAACTAATTACCTAGGGGCCCGGCCGGCTGGACCATAGGTGTAACGCAAAAAAAGGAAAAAACCAATGGTTGGTTAGTTAAACAATGACCTAACATTTAGCGGCAACACTATCATGTTGATACACGAAATTGAACATTTCAACATAGAAAAAAATCCAAACACCAAAAAAAAAAAAAAAAAAAAAAAAACAACTACAAGAAAAAAACAACAACATAGATAACCCAAGGAATAAATTGTACACTTCAGCATAGAAAAAAAATCCAAATACCAAAAAAAAAAACAAAAAAAAACACAACTACAAGAAAAAAAGCTACATAGATAAGCCAAGGAATGTGTTAGTGGCATGGACATCATGAGTACACGTTTCCGATTGTCCACAAAAATTCTTCAACGAGACAGCGCACCTCATGCGAGGAATAATTGCAACCCTTGTTTCCCACGGTAGTGTCCCCCAAATTTCCGTCCAAGTTCTGGTGAGTGTATTGTAACGCAATAAACGCATATTCTGCCAAAATAAGAGGTCTTCGTTATTTACAAAGGCTATCGGGTTATAAGTCGGCCATTCATCTTCTTCAAAGAAAATGCTTATCTTATAATTCCTATTTCATTCCCCGCCAGGTGCCCATGTATGAATATTTTCTTCGGAAATGGGAGCCCAGAAATCTATCCGGGGCCGATCAATCCCCTCATGGATGTAGTAAAATAAAATGCGAACTCCGAACATGATCATCCCAAGTGATGGGTAAGTATTTATCCAAAATTCACTCCAAGGAATATGATGCGGGGGTGGCGAATGTTGATGGAACGTCTCGGTTTCCAAATTGAAAGATATTATGCCAATATCCTGCTGACAACAATCCTTCCAAAAAAATACAACCATGTGCGTACACACCTGAACTCCGAAAATTATAAGGAATCTCCCCTTCTATGTTCCTCCATCCCCTCATGTCTCCTAGAGTGTGTATTTGAACTTTACCATCCATGTGAATTCGAACTACCTTGTACTCATTGGTACATTGATAGTAGCCGAAACCCCCAATTACGTTGTATCGTGGATACCACAAAAGTACTGGATCCGTTGCAATTGGGATGCATAGTTGTGGCAGATGGAGGTGCTCACCATTTTATGGATTCATAATATATACAGGATCTTGTATGCCGTGGTGTGAAACATAAAAACGCACCATACCATTGCAAGATCCAACTATTGGGTGCAACATAGTCCAATCATCATGGGTTCCATCATTCGGGGCGTCGTGATTGTTGGTTGTTACGATCCGACTGAAATCTTCCTCTCTATAAAAGAGTTGGGTAACTTTATCTTTCCCCATTCTTGGTGTGACACCAAAAAGGAATCCAATTCTTTTGTCCCCAAGGATAGTATTCCATTCTTTGCATACACATTTTCTTGCTAAAACGCTTTCTGCAGTTTGGATTCGCTGAAGTATCTCGGTAGTTAATTCCGGCAACATATCCATCACTATTATACTGATGAAAGATTATCAAAAAAAATTTTTTTACAAGCTTTTAGGATTTTCTTATTGTAGAATGCTACAAGCAGATACGGGTACAGCTTATATAGTATATAGACATCCAATATACCTGTTGCCTAATTTTTTAGGTTTTCCATCATTATCTTAAATCACTATTCTTTGGTATTTACACCGAATATTTCAATTTCCATATTACTAAAAAATGAGATATTGTAGTAATATAATGAGATATGGAATGAATATTTTCATGTTTATCTAATTTCCTTTTTAATCTAATATACATTCCGAACATAACAAACTAAAATAAATCATGATCTCTTAGGAAATACCCAAATAATTTTTCTACTTTTCGACTAATTACCTAGGTCGGTTGGGGTGGCCCGGACGGCTGGACCATAGGTGTAACGCAAAAAAAAATGAAAAAACCAAAGGTTGGCTAGTTAAACAATGACCCAAACTAAATTGTACATTTTAACATAGAAAATAATCCAAACACCAAAAAAACAACAACACAACTACAAGAAAAAAAAAAGCTACATAGATAACCCAAGGAATAAATTGTACATTTCAACATAGAAAAAAATCCAAATCCAAATCCCAAAAAAAAAAAAAAAAACAACTACAAGAAAAAAAGCTACATAGATAAGCCAAGGAATGTGTTAGTGGCATGGACATCATGAGTACATGTTTCCGATTGTCCACCAAAATTCTTCAACGACACAGCGCTCCTCATGTGAGGAATAATTTCCCATGTTTCCCACGGTAGTGTCCTCCAAATTTCCGTCCAAGTTCTGGTGAGTGTATTGTAATGCAATAAACGCATATTCTGCCACAATAGTAGGTCCTTGTTATTTCCAAAGGTTATCGGTGCATAATTCGGCCATTCATCCCCATTCTCTTCCAAGAAAATGCTCATCTCATGATTCCAATTTCATTCCCCACCAGGTGCCCATGTATGAATATTTTCTTCGGAAATGGGAGCCCAGAAATCTATGCGGGGCTGACCAACCCCCTCATGGATGTAATAAAATAAAAGGCGAACTCCGAACATGACCATCCCAAGTGATGGAAATTCACTCCCAGGAATATGATGCGGGAGTGGAGAATGTAGATGAAACGTCTCAGTGTCCAAATTGAAAGATATTATGCCAATATCCTGCTGACAACAATCCTTCCAAAAAATACAACCATGTGCGTACACACCTGAACTCCGAAAAGTATAAGGAATCTCCCCTGCCATGTTCCTCCATCCCCTCTTGTCTCCTAGAGTGTGTATTTAAACTTTACCATCCATGTGAATTCGAACTACCTTTTATTCATTGGTACGTTGACAGTAGCCGAAACCCCCAATTACGTTGTATTATGAATACCACGAAAGTACTTGATCTGGTGCGATTGGGATGCATTGTTGTGGCAGATGGAGGTGCTCACCAGTTTCTGGATTCATAATATATACAGGATCTTGTATGCCGTGGTGTGAAACATAAAAACATACCAGACCATTGCAAGATCCAACTATTGGGTGCAACTTAGTCCAATCATCATAGGTTCCATCATTCGGGGCGTCGTGATTGTTGGTTGTTGCGATCGGGATGAAATCTTCCTCTCTATAAAAGAGTTGAGTAACTTTACCTTTCCCCATTCTTTGTGTGACACCAAAAAGGAGTCCAATTCTTTTACCCTCAAGGACAGTATTCCACTCTTTGCAAACACATTTGCTTGCTAAAACGCTTTCTGCAGTATGGAGGTAATGTAGTATCTCGGTAGTTAATTCCGGCAACATATCCATCACTATTATACTTATGAAAGATTACCAAAAAATAAAATAAAAATTACAAGAATTTAGGATTTTATTATTGTAGAATGCTACAAGCATATACGAGTAAAGCTTATATAGACATCCAATACACCTGTTGGCGAATGGTCGCGTCCTTGATGAGCAAGCATTATTTGAATGGTCGCGTCCTTAATGAGCAGGCAAGTAACGCATATTTGCACGTTTTATCTTATAAGCGGTTATAACTTAAACCTACAACTGGATTTTTATTTAAAAGGAAACAAAATCTAAAGGATAACCATTACGTCATGAAGCAGGTCTGAAAGAACATGACATTTTAGTAAGTTGTTATTACTTCTTTGAATTCAACCGCTGCGCATGCGTCTCTTGGGAATAGGTCTCAGAAGAAAAAAGAAAAAGAAAAGATAATAAATGTGAAAGATAAATTAGGGATTATATTCATTTTCCAGAGAGAAAATTAAGCCAAGAGAAGAGAAGAAGAAAAAAAGTTTCAGAGATAACAATGGCTCCTAATAACCCAGAAAAAGGGAGTGGTTCCAAACCATCAAAAGGAAAGACCCCAATGACAGAGGAAGAAGTTGATAAGTAGGAGTGATTGAAGAGAAAGGAAGTGATTATGATGTTTAAATTAGAAGTATTTGAAATGGATTTGGAGCAACTAGATAAAGCTAAGTACTATATATCGAAACAAGAAGCAAGATTGAATAAAAAGAAGAAGAAAGAAGAGGAAAGGAAGATGAGAGAAGAGGAAGAAGTAGGTGTGCAGAACAATAACCAAGATGATGATATGGATCTGTTGTGGAATGAGTTTCATCATGCAAATTCAGTATATGAGGCAGAAAATGAAGAGACAAAGAAGAGAAACATAGAGAAAGTAAAAGATGAAGAATACCCAGAAGAGTTTTTGTTGTTGTTGGAGAAAAAGGAAAGGAGAGAAGCAGGCAACAGGTAAGACTCGACCAATTCCAATTTTCTTATAGCTGGTGGATTTTTTGGGTTAAGTTGCTTTAATGGAAATGATGATACAGAGTTTGCAAATGGATGACTGAAGAAATAGGTATCGTCAAAGTACAGATAAAATTCGGAATTAAGAGGGGTCTAACAGGAAATTGTGGACGACTGAATCTTGTTTTGTTTTTTGGAATCTATGTTTCGGATTTAGAATTAATTTTCATGTTTTTTCTAATGTTAATGACTGAATGGTGTTGGACTTGCTTAATGACTGTCGAATGGATTAATTTTCTTGTTTAATGACTGTCGAATGGATTAAATTTCTTGTTTAATGACCATTTTCTTGTGTATGATTGAATAGTGTTGGAGTTGTTGGTTGCATTGTCAAACTCAGTCTATGATTAAAGAACTGGATATATAGAAAGCACAAGTATTGTGTTGAAAACAAATGGCTACTTTGAAAAATCAAGCATAATAGCATCTCATTACAGAATAGATAATACATTGCATATACACACCTAATTTTATGACACAAATTTTACATTGTATCGAAATCACAAAGGATTGCTGAAATTACATGGACTCTATAAGACTAGAGTCCATCAAGGGGAAGGGGTCTTCCTGGCTTTCATTTGAATTGCAGAAACTAGCTGCAATTCTCATTACAGCTACTTATGCACCAATTCAGTAATGCTTACCTCCTGGAATTAGAATACCCATCACAAAACATCTTAATATTTACAACGGCATTGGTTGATAATAGAAAACAGGAACTATCCCTAAAATACAAAAGTGTGTTTACAATGGTACCTTAATTTATGTATCTCTCTTTTAACCCCTACATTTTTAGGTTAAGCGAATTAGGTGTTTGGTATTCCTTACCTCCTTACAAGTACATCAAATATTTCAATTTCCGTATCACTATAATTATGGCAGAAAATAGATAATGAGATATATATATGGAATGAAAATTTGATCTTTATCTAATTTCCTTTTTAATCGGATGTAGTTTCTGAACACACAGAACTTAATAAATAAAATGATGTGTTACATGTCTCTAATTTGTTTTGCCCATTTATGTTCTGGTTTTGTGTTTTGGTGTCAAATACCAGTTTCAAATCTATAATTCGTCTACAAAAAAAATCCCGATTAGTCATGTAATCAACATTTTTTTTTCGACTTCTCAAATCCCCATCAGTTACAAAATCTTTTTCATTCGTATGCATTTTCAAGAATATCGTCATTGATTTATCTATCAATCACTTATACCTTTTGCATCTCAAATTCTCTCTTGTTTTTACATTTTTCTTTTTCTCTCTCGGATTTACTTTTATGAACACATAAAAGTCTCCCTATAGATTCGCAAAATTTATAACCATAAATACAACTGGAATACAGAAATGCCTCTCTCTATACCAAATTGACCACCATATATAAAAGAAAGCCCCCCTCTAAATTCGTCGCGAATATGTTTGAAAGCATTAACTCCATTAAATAAAATACCAACCATTATTACCCAAAATAAGACCAAGTCCGATTCTTCAAATTTCAAAAACAACTTTTAGTCCAGACAAGATACGAAAAAATAAATAAATCAAAGATGAGAAATAGTACTATAAATATATATATATATATATTAAACACCAAACTACATTACTCTGATCAAAAAAAAAAAAACACTACACACGGAATATGTTTGTGGCATGGACATCGTCAGTACATGTTTCCGATTGTCCTCCAAAATTCCTCAACGAGACGGCGCTCCTCATGTGAGGAATAACTCTAACCTTTACCGACCACCTTGTCTACCCAATTTCTGTCAAAGTTATGGTGAGTTCATTATAACGCGCTAAACAGCGGTTGTTTTGCAATAGGATGTCGTTGTTATTTCCCAAGGCTATCAGCATATAAGGCGGCCACCATGGATTCAAAGGCTCTTCCAAGACAATTCTCCTCTTAAGTACCCAATTCCATTCTACACCGGGTGCCTGATGTCTTTTGTAGTTGTAGTGGTAAAAAGGTTCGTTGCTCGAACT
>JAJJMB010001820.1:741880-774831 GCA_023531105.1 Papaver atlanticum | reverse complement strand
GGATAAAATACCAAAATTAGTACAAAAATGGGTACTAAAAATATACACAATAGAGATGAAAATAGACACATAAATGCGTCTATCAGTGCCCATGCATGAATATCATTATCAGAAATTGGTGCCCAAAAATCAATCCGGATATCATAAATATCGTGAATGTTATAAAATAAAAGGTGAACTCCAGACAAGACCATTCCAAGTCTTGGAATACTGAAACCACCATTCTCATAAATATGATGCGGGTGGCGAATGTGACTGGAATGTATCATTGTCCAAACTGAAAGATACTATCTGATCATTGTGATAAATATAATGATTTATCCAAAAAATACAACCATGTGCGTACACACCTGAATCCCGAAAAATAAAAGGAAATTTCCCGATGTTCCTCCATCCCCTGTTGTCTCCTAGTGTGTGTACGTCAACTTTACCGCCCACTTGAATTCGAACTACTTTGTATTCACCGGTATGTTCACAGTAGACGAAACCCCATATGACGTATCTTGGATCCCAACTAATTTATGGCGTTGGTGTTGGATAGCATATTTGTGGCAGATGGATGTGCTCACCTGTTGTTGGATTCATAATATAAATAAGATCTTGTATGCCGTGGTGTGAAACATAAAAACATACTAGACCATTACAAGATCCAACGATTGGGTGTGACATGTTTTCATCATTGGATTGGATAATATTCCAGGTATCATTGTTTCCAAATAACATCTGATTGAAATCTGCCATCATCGTGTAGTAATCTTCCTCCTCAATTTGTTCTCTGTATAAGAGTTGCGTAACTTTTTATTCTCTCACTTTTTGAGTGAAACCGAAAAAGAGTCCAATTCTTTTGTCTGCAAGGACAAAATTCCATTCTTTGCATACACATTTGCTTGCCGAAATACTTTCTATACTTGGGAGGAGGTGTAGTATCTCGGGAGTTAAATCCGGTAATATTTCCATTACTATTACTGGTGAAATTTTTTTTTTTTTAATGTAGAAGCATTTAGGATTTCGTTTTTGTTGAATGCTACTAGCAGATACGAGTAAAGCTTATATAGACATCCAATTGATGCAATATGTGTCCCCACACAACACACCTGTTGGAATTTTCACGTCTTTTGGTGTTTCAAAATCTATTCGGTTAATGTACCCCGTAATACGAAGGGGTGCGAACCATTACACCGTTTGGCCAATGGTCGCATCCTTAATCAACATGCGTTCTTTAAAAATTCATGATCCAAACAAGAAACAAATATTTTCACGTGTTTGTGTGAGATTTATTCCAGTTTATCAACATTCTATTTATGTGTCCATTGCAAATTTAAAAATTAGGGTTATGACCATAGTATATTAATCTTTTGAAGAAAAAAAATATGATCCCAATATATATTGCTATTGCCAATCATAGCTGTAATTTATGGTGTTGACTAATATACGAAAACCAAAAGAGAATTTGGGCATGGTTATAGTGCTTGGCTGGACGGAATTGTTGCGCATGGCTTTGAGTAGGTGTGAATTACCGAGGGAATTACACCAAAAATAGAAATTTGTTCAGAGAAAATTAGGTATGGCGAATCATGGAGAGAGAGATACTTCAGATACCTACAGATTTGGCAAGAGTGTAGCCAAGGCATGCACATTAACGAAGAGTACATGATTATGATCTACTGTAAGATAAAGCATATACTCCATGTACTAAATCAACATGGTTGTGTTTACACAACTTTTTCATTCTATTTTTCCTTATTTAGATAAATCATATATATACTAAAATCAACGTGGTGTTGTACGCATATATGAGCATATACTTATCGATATGGAAACTGTTATATTTTGTTTACTTGAGAGTGATATGCGGAATACAACTAAATTAGGTAATTGGAGATAATGCTCCTAACCTAAAAAAAATTTAGGGTTTTTCTAATACACATATATATATATATATTATTAAAGAGGTCGTACAAACCATACCAGCATAAAAGACAGATTGATATATTAGATGAAGAAAATGAGTTCCAATAAGAACAATACCGAGAGGATGAAAACAATTCCAAGGATATTAATGGTTGTACCAAGAAAGCTAAGGATCACCATAACTATTGATGGCGTGTGTAAGATTCCTGGCATGCCCCTGTTAGCTGACGTTCAAGCTCATGTTGACAATCTTACTCTTCCTGCTTCTGCTTCTGTTGAAATGGATGGTGTCCATGCTCCCATTCCTTCGAATGAGCATGTTGGTGAAACTGTGTCTGGCACACCAGAAATACCCAGGGAGACACCTCTAGAAGAAAAGGTACTTGAAGTTCCAGCACAGCCTGCTAACGCTGCAACACGAGTAACAGATGCGATGGTTTTAGTTGAGCAGATTATCAAAGAAACTTTTGAATAATGTGGTTTTTGTTTTTAGAAATTATTATTTTTTGATTATTTAAAAAAAAAATATTGAGGATGCTGGTATTATTTTGCTTCGTTTAGTTTTAGAATGAATAATATAAAAATATTGGTTCTTTAATATATGCTCATTGTGTTCAAATTCTTTTATTGATATTTGTTTGTTAATCAATAAATTTTAATTAACTCGTTGAGTCAACACAATTCAGTTTTCCATAATATACCTTATATAAACATAAGCCCTTATGATAGTTATTAGATTTTAATTTTAAATTAGACACAAGAAAAATGGAATAAATATAGCAATAATTTATGGAAAGACTGGACCACAAGGGATCTTGGCACCAATGCCAAATTTGGGTCAAGCCAACCCAATGTGAAAGACATTCTAGAAATAAAAAATAATCTTCTCTATATTATTTGGCAAAACAGAAGAAGAGGAGTACTGAAGAGATCTATCTTTTTTTTGCATGTACCCAAGAAAGCAACAAGATACTCATTATGGCTACCTAGATCTTCTTCTTTTGCATGCGCACAAAAAATAAGATACTCATTGTGATTGCGTAGATCAGTGAAAGTGAAATATGAGAAACTGAAGCGTAATGATTATTGACAAAAGCAGTAGCGTGGTGATTGACAAAATACTGCTCTTGTTATAATACTTCTCTTTCAGTCACACATAAAAAGAAGTCCCAAAGTACAACTACCACAGGAATGTACCCCTTAAATCCAAGAATCAATCATAGGAATGTTTCATATATATACTCCTAGTATTTAGTGATGGGGCTGGTATTTAGGACAGGGTCCCACTAGAATATTATATAGAAATTGTTAAAATAGAAATGATCAAAGATCAAAAAATACCACTGCAAACTGGAGTATTTATTATTGTACTAGCTAATTCCTTTATTACTAGTGCCTTGGATATAGTAGTATATTTTCTTTACTATAACTGAGTCAACTACATTGCACTATTTTACTCCCAATTCACATATTCTTTGAAGCAAAATAATAAATGATTAATCTAGTACTAGCTAGTGCCTTGGAAGATCATAAATGCTTTTTGGTGCAATTTTTGTGATTAAAATCCCAATTCATATTCTTAGAAGCAATTCTAGCTAGCTCTTACAATTAAATTTGTATTAAAAGAACCGAGATAAATATTATTATTTTTATCATATAGGATTTTATCATGTCTATGCCTTTAATCTGGACGAAACATGAAATATCAGCGATACATATGAATATCCGATAATATCGCATTATTGGTCGTATCGGACCGATCAGCCGATAATATTGGCGAGGATGTTTGGGGATGTTAGGTTATCATGTGAAACTAGTTTATTTGATTGTTTGGCATTATGAATTCAAGAACGACTATGATTGGCTTCGTCCACAGGACTCGATATCCAATTTTTTTTACCAATGTCACTCTTGGACATGGCTTATTCAGCTAAACCAATTTTTATTTCGATGTCACGATCTTAGAGACTATAGTTCATCCAAATCTAAGTTTTCGAGAGTATTTCCACCAAGATAAATTGATTGATGGTAATTATTCCATTTTTTCCGATGTCACTCTTGCTTGTAAACCAATTTTTATTTCGATGTCACGATCTTAGCAAGTATTTATCGTCCAAATCTAAGTTTCTGGGGAATATCTCCACCAAGATAAATTGATTGATGGTAATTTTCCATTTTTACCGATGTCACTCTTGGACGAGCTTCTAAACCCCTGATTTTTATTACAATGTCACGATATCTTAGTAAGTATATTTCATCCAAATCTAAGTTTCCGGGGAGTATTTTCACCGAGATAAATTGATTTAATTTTCTATTTTTACCGATGTCACTCGTGGATGAGATTCTAAACCAATTTATATTTCGATGTCACGATCTTAGCAAGTATTTATCGTCCAAATCTAAGTTTACGGGGAATATCTCCACCAAGATAAATTGATTGATGGTAATTTTCAATTTTTACCGATGTCACTCTTGGAAGAGCTTCTAAACCCCTGTTTTTATTTCCATGTCACTATCTTAGCAAGTATTTTTCATCCAAATCTAAGTTTTCGGGGAGTATATTTCCACAGAGATAAATTGATTGATGGTAATTTTCAATTTTTACCGATGTCACTCTTGGACGAGCTTCTAAACCAATTTTTATTTCGATGTCGTGATCTTAGCAAGAATTTTTCATTCAAATCTAAGTTTCTAGGGAGTATCTCCACCGAGATAAATTCCTTGATGTTAATTTTCCACCAATTTTTTTTATATATTATACTATTAATTTATTTCCCAAAGCTATACTTGTTCACTAGCCAAGTTATCATGCTTGTACGTGGCTAAGCTAGAGGTTGAATATTAAAGTGAAAACGTGTGTCAGGGTATAAAACACGAGCAAGGAAGGGAGAGTACTACTCCGCTTTTTATTTTCCAAGTCTCTCTCTAAACTGAACCTAGGGTTTCAATATCAAAAACTGAACTTAAGGTTTCAATATCAAACCAGACAAAATGATCAGGACTGCTCTAGTAGTAACTTCCTTCCGATTTCTTCTTGATGAAGACAAAGAGATTGTTGGTTATTTTGGTTGCAAGGTTGTTCCTTGTTTATGAGATGTTGATTTTAATTAGTCTGATGTCGATGATGATGATGATGATGATGATGCTGACGATGAAGAAGAGGAGGACGATGAAGAGGATGATGAGTATGATTTTGAGGAGGATGATGATGATGATTTAGATGATCCAGAACACTTCTTTTGGTTTGGGCCAGCTCTTGAGGATGAAGATGAAGACGACGACGATGATGATGATGATGATGATGATGATGATGATGATTGGCCATACAAAGATGTGGTTACGATTGTCAACAGCAGCAATGAAGAAGAAGGGGATTCTCACTGATCTAGTCCCCTGTTTTCATGGTTCTGCTATGCAAGAATGGTATCCAATCACATCTTGATCCATCATCTTTTGTTAAGTATATATATATATATATATATATGTCTTTTTTTTTTCTTTTTTTTTCTTTTTTTTGTTATTAGTGTAATCTTATGTTTTTTTCTTTTTTGGGATGTTTAATTAGTCTGTTTGTAAAGCTGCTTGGAAGTATAGTTTTTGTGAATGTTTAATATTTACTGATGCAATATTTTCTTTAGATTCCAAGTGCATATGTTGTTTAATTTCTGTCCATTGTTCATCTGTTGGAGTATCAATCTTTTGACAAAACAGAATGAATGAGTAATGTGTTTAAGGATCATGGTTTAGAGATTTGGATCTGAAGAGTTAGGGTTAACCATGATTTTGTTGTGGCTTTGCTGTTAAAGTGATAGGATCATGAATATGATAGGGACTGTATATTGAGTCTTGTATCAGAGTTGAAAAATATAGCCAAATTTTTCATAAATTGCAATGCCAAATCTGACAAACTTAACCAAAAATATATATCAGAATTGATAGCACAATTGAACAGTAGGCCTTTGACCGCTACATAATTTTTCTTACACATTAATAAAATTAGCAGACTAAAAATAATGTAAAAAACTTGAATTTAGTCAATGCCGAGTGCTCAGCCATAAATTTGCTTGTCTTGGTGGCTTCCCATGTTCTTATTCATTGTAATCATTATCCAAATGGTCACCATAGCTTTTCTCAAATGCATCCCAAGAAGCAAAACCTTTAGGAGGAGGATCATTTTCAACATGGCTACTTGCAGGAATAATCCCAAGATTCATATTATGAACTAATTCCCATTCTTCATCGACATACTCTTCTAGTATATCACCAATGCTTTCCACTAAGTCATCCCATGAAGCAAAGCCCTTCGGAGGAGGAGGATCATTATTAACAAGACTATTGGCAGGAACAACACATTTCTCATTAGAACTCATCCTCTCAATTCCTTCTTTCTTTTACTTATGAACGAGGTATCTAATTTCTTATTTCTAGGATCCAAATCTAGCTAAATATATTGTTTTTTTCTTCTTCTTTTTTTCTACACATATCTAGTATGCAAATCTAAATATAGTGGGTGGGTAATGTTTACCATGAATATAACAAACGAAAATCAAGGTGATATATGGAAAGTGCGATTTTGCCAGACCCAGCAGAAAAATATTGCATTAGGATTGTAGGATTAGACTACTGATTGTCAGTTCTAATTAGACGCCTATAATCTTGCTGAAACCCTAAAGAAATCTCTAAATATCCTGACACATTAAGCACTCATGTCAATGTGATAGTACACTTGTTAAAAATAAAATTTTACCTTCCTTATTTAACAAAATAGTCCATTCACACTATAATTCAGTCTAGCAAGTCGTTACCATTCAACCTAAGGATAACCTAAGAAGAAAACACCTCTATGGCTCTATGATGCAATTTCTTACGATGATTATGAACATCTCTATTTGTATTTGTGATTGTTGATGTTTTACTGTACATTGTATATTTTTTTTGAAAATATCTCAGTGAAATTTGTAGGTTTAGTTGATAATGAAACTAAGTCAGACATATTATCTTATTTGTTTGTAGGATTTCAACATTTAAGGTGCAAGGTCAACGTCTTGTCCCTTGGCAAAGCACGCCTATTGAATTTCAGACGCAATTTTTCCTACTACATTATTACTACAATCATAATTGATTTTTTGCAAAATTCATAGACACCAGCACTTGTTGATCATGCACGGTTTACCAGGGTTTACACGTTTGCAGATCCGGAAGAGCCAGCACCTGTTGACAGGCATTATGTGATGCTGGTGTATTGCAATATCTTGATTTGATTAATCAGAACACTAGTGTATTCCTGACATAATTTGTTAATTAGTTAACAGATGGGCCATATCTTGAACTGCAGCATGGTTTGGCTCAGGCATCATGCCATATCTCAATACCGTGGTCCTTGACCAACAAATAAAATCAACTAATGTCAAACAAATTAGGTCAAATAAAATAAGTGAAGAAAAATAAAATTAGCACAATTGTGTATATTTATTTAATTTTAATTAGTTAACAGATGTGCCATATCTTGAACTGCAACATGGTTTGGCTAAGGCATCATGCCATATCTCAATACCCTAGTCCCTGACTAACAACTCAAATGATCCACAAAAATCTACCAACACTATGTCCGGAACAGAGCCTGAGACATAACTCATTACCATTTCATCTAATTCCATTCATTTGAGCCGCACAAAACTTCATCGACAATAACGAAAGAATCAATCAACTCTTCTGTGAAACATCGATTTAAGGATAGATTTAAGTTCAATCGATCTCTCATAGAATGATTGACACTGATTCATAACCTTGGAAATGTAAATCTGGGTTATCTTCATCTAAGGTATTTCTCATTCATTCATTTGGGGGTTTCTGCAGAAAAATTCATCAACAACAATGTATCAATTGATTCTACTGTGAAAGATCGATTCAGGCCTAGATTTAAGTATAATCGATCTCTCATAGAAGTATTGATAGTGATTCATAATTTTGGAAATGAAAATCTTGGTCATCTTCATCTAAGGTATTTCTCATTCATTCATTTGGGGGTTTAATGATTTTACAAATTAGAGGTTACACACTACCGATTTTGAATGGTACAATTTCTGATGGTGATTATGAACATCTTTATCTTTCATATTTTAGGTTTATTATGTCAGTTGACAAATGATCTTAAACTCATACATAGTATTTGGTTGTAGGATGTCAGTATTGGTGAATAAAGCTTGTATTCTGTTTTGAGAAGCAGCATCTCAGGAGTCTTTGTGATTTGTATTCACTGTCAGATTGTAGAATTAAATTAGGTGTGCACAAGGATCCACCAAGTAGTGTTCATGTCAATTATGTGCAAGTCGAATACACACAACCAACACAAGCCAATTTTTGTTAGTCATGTATTTGACAGAAGATATAAAGATCAAACATATATGGATGTTCGTAATATGTCCCTTTGCCAGATTGTAGATTAAGACTAGGTGTGTATATGCCTCTCCATCAAGTGAATTAGAATGGATAGAGAAACACTAAAGTGACTTGTTTTCAGTATGCATTTGTTTTCAATACATTTTAGTCTTGTACATGTTCCAGTTCTTTGATTGTAGTTTTAGTTTCTAGAATACATCCTGCATCTCCAACATTATCGACTCACGATCGTTGGACAATATAAACAAGTCGACTTCATCATATTGCATTTAAAAAAGTTACAACCGTTCTGTTCATTCAGTGTTGAGCAACATTTAGCAGCAACACTATCATTTCATATCCACTTACATGTTCACAAACTAAAACATACCCAAAACATTAAGGAAAAATTGGTCTGCCATTTACAAGTATTTCACCATCTTCACAAAAAATCCAAATACCAAAAAGAAAAACAAAAACAAAAACAAAAAAGAAAAATAAACATAACATTTCCCTGCATTTTCAATCTCCATTGCCAGAACCAAAAAAGAAAACATGATTCAGTGACTTTCCGTTTGCATTAGACCCTCTCCATTTGAATTCTTCTCTGTACTTTGATAATAGCTGTTTCTTAACCTTTTTTTAACATTATATCATCATTTCCATTCGAGCACTTACCCAAAAATCCACCATCTCTCTACAGAAGAATTCAAATGTCGATAAGGATTACTCATTGTCATACCCATCACTCGGAATCGGAATCGGAATCATCAGATTCCTCTTCCTCCTCATCAGACTCCTCTTCCTCCTCATCAGACCCCTCTTCCTCCTTATCTGACCCCTCTTCCTCCTTGTCTTCATCTATATCTTCCGCTTCGGAATCAGTCTTTTGGGCCAACAATTCATCATTAATCCCAATTCTCTCATCTTCGAGAAATTCCAGGATTATCTCTTTTAGTTCTTCTTCAGCTTCGTACTCTGCAACCTCCCTTTCCAGTAAATCTTGAGTGGGTGTATCACTTTTGTACCCAACAACAACAACAGGCTCTTCATCTTCGGAAGCAGTTACATCACTGTCGATTGGCACATATTCTTTCTTCATTGCTGCATTAATCTCAGCCAAGCTCGCCCTTTTATCCTGCACTTCCCATAACTTTTCCTCCTATGCTTCATCTATGAAAAGATCAAGATGATGCTTCTTTTGAAAAATATGTACCGGTTTCTCTACTGGTTTCTCTTCTGCTTTGTTTTCATTCATTGCAGCATGCATTTCTTCCCAGAGAGGATCGAGTTCAATATCATACAACAAGTCACTTACTCTCTTTTGTACTTTCTCTAGATCATCCTTGGTCATCTTCCCAATCATATGCATAGTGGCCGATAACCTTTCTCGTCTTTCTTTATCTTCCAACTCTTTCAATAGTTTCTCTTCAGTCATGGGGGCTTTACCCTTTCGTCTGCGTTGATCATCATCACCATCCATTTTGATTGATTTGATTTTCATTGATTTGATTTAGAAAAATTAAGTAAACAGTAGTCTCCCTCTACAAAATTCTCTCTGAAATTATTTGCTCTCTGACTCTTTGGTTTCCCTGTTAATCCCCTTATAAACTACTCTATCAGGAATAAACTATAAATTCTTGGATTGTCACGCCTATTCCCAAGAGAAAGCTTCAATCGAACACGTTCCCTAGTCTAAATGGCATCTATTCTATCCCACTACATCATAATGATGTGATAAACCTAGGTAAAAAATAGTTATTTCCTTCTCTTACTTGTGCGGGAGAAAGACTGGAAGAGGCGAAATAGAGAAACCCTAGGTAAGGAAATAGAAAAAAAAATTTATTTCCTTCTCTTATCATATTAAATTCGAACTTACTTGTTTAATTTCATGAATGGGGGATGGGTTTTTCTTAATTTGAAATTACTATCGCTAGGGTTTCAGGTACATACATTTCCTAAAACTAAAATCTTTTTCTACTATATTCTGTAAACCTAGGGTTCTGTCAATTTTAGGAGTTTTTCATGATCTAGGCTATGATTCTATATCTTATCTATGATGGAAATTGTGGAAGCACATCGATATTGTTAGGGTTTCTTTTGTTTTGTTCAGGTCTTTCATTTTTTTATGATCATAAACCAATTTAGAGAGAGTTCATCTAGAGCATTCCTTGATAAATTCTAATAATAAGATTGTAATTTTGGGTTTGGGTTCACATGGATGATCACGTTTCCTTATGATTTCCTTATTGATTTTTGTTAGACAGTATTAATTGGTTGAAACAATTAATGTTTTGTGTGAATTTTGTGACGGAAATTGTGGAATTTGGTTTAGGTTGAGTTAGTTTTTGTTAGTAGCGGTTTTTTAATGGATTTAGGAATTAGCTTTTGTTGTTGTAAGAAGTAAAAGTTGCATTTTAGATTAAGCCGGCATTGTTATAGAGCTGGAAAGGAGAATCTGTTGATGTATTCTATCGATTTTGTTTTTCTTCACTTCACAACGGTGTTCTATCATGTTGAGCAATTGGTTTAACAGGGAAAAAGGCGTATTTGAAACTCGATGTTCGACCTGCAATGCACGTGCACTCCACTTGTAGACTATTAGAGAACCCACTCATTCCCTACCTCCACATACAAAAAATGGCATCGTTTGACTCCGTGGAAGATTTGGAAATCACCAAAGCATGGGCAGCCGAAAGTCGAGTTCTAGATCGCTCCTCGACCGAGACCTTTTGGGCGAAGATACATAAAAAAATTAGCCAAGATTATGGGAACCCGAAAAGAAGAAGTGTTCAACAAATCAAGGATAGGCACAACAACATCCTAGATGCGGTAGCTGGGTTTTTTTATAATCAAACACCGGATCTCGCACGCAATCCACCTTAGCTTGTCCCCTCTACAACTTGTACGTATCTTTATGGTTTATTCGGCACAATACTTTTTTCAATTTATATGTAACCAAATAAGTTTGTGTGTTGTTTTTGTAGCATGAAGCCGTGAAAGCGCGCAACTTAGAGGAAAAGGGGGAAGCATTCACGTTTGAAGAAATCGTTCACTTTATAGTATTCATATTTACGGAGAATCACCAGTTACGGAGTACCACCATCACTCAATGGTGGGTGCATCGGATTTCATACTCTTATTTGGCTTCCAGATAGGAAAGGAAAATTCTTTGTTACGAGTGTTTATAATGTGTTGTCTAGTCCATCTAATACTTCTGCAGGTACTAATTCTGTTTTTTTACAGGTATGGAAAGCTTTGTGGAAGTTAAATTATTTGTTTGGAAGTGCTTAAAAGATATAGTCCCAACAAGAGATAAACTATCTAGATATGGAAATGATATTGAATTGTATTGCAGTTTGTGTAATTATCTTGTGGAATCCAGTAGTCACCTATTCCTTTAATGTGGTTATGCTAGATCTATTTGGTTGGTTTTAAATATCAATGTTAGTAATATTATAGTACAACATGGTTCATTTAGGAGCTGGATTATCTCTTGGTTTTCTGCAGGAGATAATATTACCTTTGGTGCAGGAATTACTAGACATGAGATTAATAAATTGCTAATGGTTTCAGTTTTGACTATTTTTTTATTTATTTTTTTGAAGCATCAGTTTGGACTATTTGATGTTCAAAGATTTTTAAGAACATAACTCCAAATAGGACAATGTCAATAGATGGCATTAATAAACTTGTGTCTCCTGGAACTAATCTTGTTTCTTCTACTAATGGGGTTGTACAGGTGCTAAGATGGAAACCTCCTGATAATGTTTATCTTAAAATAAATTTTGATGCTTCTTTTAAGTCAGATTCATTACAAGGTGGAATAGGGATGATAATGAGGAATTGTGCAGGTAGCCGCATTCGGGTGCTAGGACAATGCTTCAATGTAGGAATGAAGATAGGAGTTGAAGCTGAGGAGATGGAATGTAAGGATATGCTGGCAGCTTTTACTCTGGCACCTTCTAAGAACTTTAATCATGTTATCTTTGAATCAAATTGTGACACTTTAATAAAATCCATCAATGATCAAACCTATTATGTTCATTGGATGAATCAAGCTTTGGTTTTAGATATTAATTCTAATTGGACAGAACACACAAATAGAGTAATGTGTTTTAGTTCACTTAATTCTAATTGGGGCCATAGCTTCTTCCAGTTCTTACGATTTTATTTTTCAACTACACCAACACGTACTCCACTTTTTACAAAGTTAGTTTTTTACTTTAAAACCGTCATTACAACTGCAGCAACATGTACTCCGCTTTTTAGCTATCATTTTGATTTATTTTCTGAATTTGGGTACGAATAAAAAAAATCTTCAGGATGGAATGAATATTAATTGCATCTAACTCTGGTCTTTTAGAGCCGTCAAAGCAGAAAATTATGTAGCATGATAACAATATTTGACTGAGAAAATTCTTAACATAGAACGTACAACATGCAAATTGGAGGATCTTTACCTTCCTATTTTACCAAATTATTTACGATATACACTTAAATATTATTAGTAAAAATATTGCCAAATTACCATTTACATTACACTACCCATTTATGATAATAAATCTTTATCCTCTGTGTTCATCTCTCTCGTCTTAAATCATTTCATGTTTCTACTTTTAAATCTTCTAACCTCCCCCTAGAAAACAAAACAAGTGGTTTACTTTGATCATCTGATTCATCTCCTGGATAAACCATATATTCCCTTATCAGTTTTGCTTCAAGTTGCGGAATAATCGGATCGACCGTGTAAGTATTTCTTTTCAGTACTGCTTTGTTAACTGAGATTGTAACTCTAATGGTCATAGTAGGGTAAATTTTGTTTTCACATGCAACTGTATGTAGGTAGATAACATCTGATTATTTGTATGATTCATATATGATGACTGAACTCATATTGTGATTTTTGATTACTCTTTGTGTATGTATTACTCTTTGCAATGACAATTCGTAGTTTTATTTGGACCACAATGACATTTTCACAAGATGTTGACAAGTTTTTTCTCCGTCCAGGTATCTGATAATTCATAATGGATCCTAGAGTAATGGATAAATCTTGGATGTATACCGATAGAACCAAACCGCATTATCAAGACGGAGTCGATGCATTTATAAAGTTTGCTACACATACATACCAACAGGATATTGCGAATGGGAAACGGAAACTAGACGACAATGGCAAAGTTAGGTTTCTATGTCCATGTGTGAAATGTCTCAACCTCTACGTGCACAAGGCAAGTAAAGTTAAGTTTCATTTATATTCTTCTGGATTCATTAAAAATTATGCTATATGGACTAAGCACGGAGAAGGAGATGAGTCATCAAGGTGGACACTTCTGGATGGTAATGGCAGCGATGGTCTGCACTCTGATGTACCAACACATGCTGCAGAGACTATAGAAATGGTTAGTGCTTTATTAGGAGACAACTTTTCAAAGGATTCTGAGAAGATGCAACGGATACTCAAAGATGCTGGGAAACCACTATACGAAGGATGTGCCGATTTTACAAAGATATCTGCAATGTGTGAACTATTTAACTTGAAGAGAAAGCACGGATCTTCCGACAAGTTCTTTATTGAACTTCTACCACTGTTAAAATCCATGCTCCCTCCAGGAAATGAGATGATGAAAAGTACATACGAAGCTAAGAAGGTGATGAGAGATTTGGGTTCAGGTTACGTAAAGATACATGTATGGATCAATGGGTACATTCTTTATAGGAAGAATTACAAGGATCACATCAAGTGTCCCATCTATGGGGAATCAAGATGGAAAATTGACGACACCACCCAAGAGGTGCATGAAAAAATTCCGGCAAAAGTCTTGTGGTATTTCCCAATTATCCCAAGACTGAAATGGTTGTTTCAATCAAAGAGAATTGTTGAATATTTATTGTGGCATGACACCAGAAAGAAAGAAAAGGGTGTTTTATGGCATCCGACGGACTCACCAGCATGGAAAAATATAGATGAAAGATATCCCGTAATTCGTGATGATCCTCGAAATCTGCGGCTAGGCATTTTAGTTGACGGGGTTGAGGTAAACAAAGGCATGCAGAAACAGCACAGTGTGTGGCCAATTATGACAGTGATTTACAACCTTCTGCCAGAGTTGTGTATGAAGAGAAAGTTCACCATGCTGTCATTAATTATCGATGGGGGGCCTTGTAAGGACATTGATGTTATGTTACCACCGTTTGTCAAGGATCTCAAGGAATTGTGTGAGGGAGTCCAATGTTATGATGCGCTGAAACAGGAGATGTTTACTCTACGTGCGGTTGTTTTATGGACAATAAATGATTACCCTGCTCTCGGTACACTGTGTGGTTGCCCCTACCAGGGACGAGATGCCTGTAAGGTGTGTGGGAGAAATACTTACTATGTAAAGCTAAAAAATTGTAGAAAATAGGTTTATACCGGGCATAGAAGATACCTACCATACGATCATCCATTCAGACTTCAGAAGGGGTTCAACGGAAAAGATGAAACTGAAAAGGCTCCGGAACTTATGACCCCATCATAAATATACAATGAAGTAAAGTATATAAAGAATGAATGGGGGAAGAGACGGAAGAACATTGTGGTGGAATTCGTGCATGATAACCCTGGAAGAGGCGGAAAGATGAAGAGAATCGAAAAGACCATCGACCCAAAAAGGGGGAAGGAGAAGGAGACCGATAGGCCCTACTGGAAAAAGTTCAATATATGGTTCCGGCTCCTCCCCTACTGGCGGTATCATGTTGTCCACTATTGCATAGATTTAATGCACGTCGAAAAGAATGTATGCGAGAGTATCGTTGGAACATTGTTGAACAATAAATTAAAGTCGAAAGACCACTAGGCTGCTCGAATGGACCTGAAGAACATGGGTTTTAGAGATGAGTTGCAACCTCGGGAAAATGGCAAAGGGGGATATATACTACCGGCAGCATGTCACTCATTAATCCCGGAGTAAAAGGACAAGTTCTGTGAAACATTATCCAATATAAAGGTTCGACAAGGGTATTGTTCAAACTTTTCAACCCTGGTGAATCGAAAAGATTAAAATCTTATCGGACTAAAATCGCATGATTATCACATGCTAATGCAGCATTTTTTGCCCATTTCGATTAAATCAATTATGCCGCAGCCAACAAGATATGCTATTATCAGGTTTTGTTTCTTTTTCAGGGAAATATCTAGCAAATAAATTAAGGTGGCAGAGCTAGAAAAATTGCAGTCGGAACTCGTTGTGACGTTGTGCTTGCTCGAGAAATTCTTTCCTCCATCCATTTTCGACATCATGGTTCATTTAACTGTACATCTTACCACGGAAGTACAAATTTATGGTCATGTATTCTTTCGGTGGATGTATCCATTTGAAAGGTGCATGAAGGTCATTAAAGGGCATGTGCGAAACAGAAACATACCTGGAGGAAGCATTGCTGAAGGGAACATTGCGGAAGAGACAATAGAGATTATCAGTGAGCACCAACAAAGCATGAATGATGCAGTCGGAATTCCACCAGACAAACTCAACACATCTGACACTGGCGAAGATTCTTATTCTTTCATGGGAAAACCAATGTCAGCTGCAAGTTTCCTATTGTTGATAAGGATCTGTTGGATAAAGCGCATTTCTATGTATTGCGGAATTCGCCTGAAGTTTATCCTCACTTACTATCCTAGTCCGAGACTTAGCTATAAGTAGACTAGAAATCAAGACTTATAGTTTTGGCAACTAAACTTGAAAAACAAGCTTGAGATAGAAACGCTTGCGAGTTCAACCGAGAAATTCTCTAACAATCTCCCCCTTTGTCAATTTGAGTGACAAAACTATCAATACATATGGAATACAAAACAAATAAACTTTGTAGCTTCTCTTCCAAATGCTTGATCTCCTTGGTTCTTCAACATTACTCGAAATCTTCGTCACTTCCAAGTACTTGATGTGTTTTGTAGTTGTAGTGGTAAAAATATTCGTTTCTCGAACTTGTGAAGGATTTTCTAGACTCAAATTAAACTCAATAATTCAAATAAAGTTGTATCAAAAATATAAAGAAAACACCGAGACTCTGGATTCCACCATTAACCAATTAAGTGATAAACTCTAATCAATATTCATGCAATTCTTTCTTTTAAATCGATTCTAATATTTTTCCTCTAATAGATTTTTGAATTAATAATTGTAAACATAAAGCATGAAACATCAAAAGTTTTAAAACCTAGCATGTTCCATCAAAACAATTCACAACTACTCAATAAAAATCAATTTTCCTATATTAGTTCTATGCAAATAATAATATAAAAGATTGTAAAAATAATTAAAATAGAATTATACCACTTTTCATGGAACAGTGGCTTCCTCTGTCGCCTCAACTAAGGGGTTTGGCTCCTCATATTAATCATGTTCTCAAAATACATCTTTGGTGCTCAAAAGTTGATTAAAAGAGTGAAAAGTGTAAAAGCAGCGGATTCTGTAACTAATATAATTGTTACAGAACCTACTGTTACAGAGGAATAGAATTGTTGCGAACTGAAACTATTTTTTGGAAAAATTGTAACAAAGGGTATTGAATATGAAAGCTACGGCAACAGTTTCTGCGACTGTTCTATGTGCGTCGTATATTCTTCTTCTTCTTCTCCGGCCGCAGCAGCAACAGCAGAACTCGTCCTCTTCAAGTTGATTTTTCTGGCTTTTCTAAGGCTCTAAACTTCCCCCAAAGTAATCCCTTCTATATGACCCAACCAATCTATTTATATCAAAAAGAGCGATTAAATCTCTCCAAAATCTTTCAAAATCTCTTCCTTTTTCTTCACGGCAAAGTTCGGCAATTTCTTGTTTTAGAATTTATACGCGTTTCTGAGCTTTCCTTTTTATTCTAAACTCTTCCTTAGATAGATACAAATCTTTGGGAAGGTTTATAGCAATTTAATCTCTCTAAAATTTCCTAAAACAGGTCACACACGTGACTTTCCATATTTTGTTGTTGAGATAAAAATCCGTCGATTGAGCCCAGTTTAATTGATTTCAACACCCATATTAGATTCCTAGACCCATAAGGAGTCTATCCTATGAAAATCAGAGGTTTAGTCGACCTCAAACTCCTCCAAATCACTACCACCAAAACTGCCAGAAACATGTTTTCTGTTTTGGTTTTGGTTTCCCGCCAAAAACAGAATTTGAACGTGAATGAGAAAGGTTACCCCTTAATCAGTGGTCGCCCCTTATCCGTTGCTGGAGTCCGCATAACAATTGTCCCTTGGGTTGCATTTATCAACTTTTCGAGCCAATTTCACCGCAAAAGCTTATTTTTTCAAAAACACCTACAAAGAGATAAAATACCAAAATAAGTACAAAAATGGGTACTAACAATATACACAATAGAGATGAAAATAGACACATAAATGCGTCTATCAAATACCCCCAAACTTATTATTTGCTAGTCCCGAGCAAATCAAAACTACAAAATAAAATCCTAACTCACTGTCGCAGGCATCGTCGATTGCACTTAGCATGTGCAACAAGCCTTTAAACCCCTAGGTGGCCCTAGTGGCCGAGTTATAGTCTCGGGAAGGTTTACTAGAGATATACCCACAAAACCTTTACTCCAGACCCTAGCTATCTACGCAGAACCTTGGAATGTACTAAAGAACCTCCTTGGTTGGCATATTTATTGATTACGGGAGGAAGTACCCTGATGCGAAATTCCAATTGCTGTACACGAGTTTGCACTCAAGCATACTAAAATTCATATATAAGTGACAAAGCTCTACTCATATAGTCGCACTATGGACATCAATATCCGGAATCAACAAATCACATGGATAGATTAAGAGATGGATATAAAAAAAACATAGATGGTTTTGATGTTGACTAGGTGAACGGTGTTTCTCATATCTGTCTGAAGGCAACTGCCAAAATGAACCTATCCTAATGGACTGAAATACTGGTCTGACTAATATCAACACAACTGGCATATACAAGGGAACCAGTGGTCGATAATCCTAATTCTAGATCAACTCATCTGGCATATACAAAAGAACCAGCGGTCGATTTATCGAACACACATTTATTTATTTATTTATTTATTTTTTATTTATTAATAACTAACAACATGATTAGATCTTGTGGATCCAATCGCATGCTTCTTGTCAGCGGATTACATGGTAATTCCCGTGGATCCTGCATTCCACGCTTGTTTAGGCGAGGGAGACAGGGAGAACACACACATATTGCTATCCAAGTGTTAATATTTATTCTAATTGGTCTATTGGTCTTGGTTTATATATATATATATATATATCAATCACTCTATTTCACTCTAGCAGTGGTAACAACTTGAATCGTGAGCCCCACCTAATCACTTAGAGAAACATATTTTTAAAAAGAAAATAAAAAAAAACAGAAGTGAAAAGGACTCAACGAGATATGGCGAAACTATCATGTTATTTCTAACACCTGAGCTCTGTGCTTTTATGAATAGACTCTTATAGATGTTTCCATCTACTCAGATTGGTTCCTCAACTCCTACAACCAAGATGCTTCCATCCACTTAGATTGGTTAGTGCCATCCTTAATAGGCATAAATTTCTAGGCTCTGGAGTTTATAATGCAACTAAAAATTTTCTCCCATACCCCCAAACTTAAATCTAACATTGTCCTCAATGTTCTAAAGATAAAATTAAAAGCATGAACAATGAGAAACTGTTACCATTTGACGCAAAAGAGTTAAGAAAAGATATTACCGTGTTGCATGAGCATGGGTTACCTCCCAAGAAGTGCTAAGTTTAAAGTCTTCATCCAGACTAAGAAAGTATTAGTCACTCGAGTCATAAAGTAACAGTCGGAATAACTGTGGGTCTTAAAAACCAAATAGAGCTGACCAAAGGAAATTGCAATAAACCAAGAAAGTGAACAAGAATAGCATGCCCTTATCTAGTTTCCTGATTAGAATATCTATATCTAATTGTGGTCCAGGTTCAGGTTCTATGAAAGGGTCTACATAAAATATTTCATTGGATGCATTTCCTCATAAGTGAGATCCAAATTATTAGGTTCTAAAGTCTTTAGAAACTCAAATAAGAACTCAGAAGCACATAATATTAACCTAAATAATTGAGGATCCTCTAAGTCAATCAGGTTTGACTTACATAATTGACCAAAGTGAGAGTAGTGGTCATTCTTAAGCAAATGTGTCGATTTTATTAACCTAAAGTACTTAGGCTTAGTCTCAGAACCTAATAGGTGACACATTTGAAATCTATATGTTCCCACATTTGGAAGAAAAATATTTGGTGGGAAAACAAAGTTGACCGGGGTATCATAGCCTGGGTAAACCACATCAACCAGAGGATGGGTTTCTAATAACTGAACTTCCTTATGGACATCACTAGATTCAGGGAAACGTGTATGAAGATAATCTGTTAAAAAGGTTGAGGCACATATGTCAAGTCCCAAGTGAGGGACATTTCTAAGAGTTCAAGCACATGGAGAATGATAATCACCCCCAAACTTAGAGTTTTCACTGTCTCTAGTTAGACTAGTCACAATCTCCCTAATTTCTAGGTCATCAGATTCCTGAAAATAGGCAATTGATTCTTCTAAGTCAAGTTCATCCTCACTCATCTCTACGAGTTCATTTTCTTTGTCTAAGACTATTGTTTCGAAATCACTAGACAATAAAACAGTATTTTTAGAGTAAACTCGTTCCTCTAAACCATTATTGGCTTCGTAATCAAAAGGAAATACTACATCGTCTAAAACGGGGATATCTCTAGACAAATCCTCGTCCTTTTGAATAGGTGAATAATTATTAAAATTATTTGGATTTGAACTAGAAATAACATTATCATTATAAAGCTCAATTGGAGTAACAAATTCCTCATCACTATGCCTACATATTTCAGATTCTTCATCAACACTATCCTCATCATAATCGTCATTATAATAGCATGAAAATGGTTGAACCTCATCTAAACATGTAGTGTTTCCAATTCTAACCTCGTCATCTTGATTATGCAAATACTATCATTATTTTCAAGGGTATTATTGGAAACACTATATTGGAAATTAAGATTATTTCGATCAAGTCTTTCGTTCGTCTCAGCCATCAGCTTGAGGGATTCCTCTATAGAAAGTTTTCTCAATGGTGCAGTTCGTCTATTCATTTCCGACATAAACCTATTTGTTTGCTCAGTTAACTGCTTAAGAGACTCTTCTAAAGATACGGAAGGATCATAAATAGGAACAGAAGGATCATAATAAGGACTAGTTTTCAACAGTTTGATAGTATTGTCCAAAGACGAGGTACTAGCACTATAATAATCCTTATTTTCTTGCTCGTATGACCGGTGTGTGTGTGTGGATAGTAATTGGGCCCACCATGGTATGAACCATAACCTTGAAAAGGTTGGCGTTCCCAACTACTATTCCCACCATGGTCATAAAAATGATGATGTCCATATTCAAATTCAGGTCGATACTCATTGTATTGGCTTCTATCATACCAGTTCGACATTCTTAATTGCAAGGGAATTCTACACAATCACAAACAAGGATGACTCGACCAAATCAAACCTATAAAATCTAGCAAACAACAAGCACTTAGATTGTTTCTAGACCAGCTTCTATCCTTCCAAGAGGCAACTAGGTATAGTTTTAGCAAACCTCTCTAGAACGATTCGAATAAAGTAAGTCGAAGAGAAGTGGGGGAAGCTCAGAGGAGCTTTGATACCCCCACCTCTTTGGCAACGCTTCCCTGGGTTACAAGGCGGCTCTAATCGACTTACAGTAATCTTCCTAAACTTTGAGTTAGGCTAACAAGATACCCAATACGATCCTTTTGAACGACTTTCCTATTAAGCTCGTTACCCTATCGGTCTCGTTCTAGTCAATATTTTAATGCTTAGGTTCGCGTTAGGTATCGTTTTCCTAAGACGGGCAAGAAGAGAACGGTGATGAAATACGAACCCTTATCTTGTATGGCCTGGCCTTGCCCTTTACTAGGAAATTAAAATCCGTATTCAAAGCCTCAACATATATGCACCTTAAGGAAGACAGTAAACCCGCTGACAGGAGATTCACGGGTGTTTAGAAGCTTACCTCCCGTACCATACAGGGGATGAATCGCTGAAGTCGACTCGGGCCACTGACTCCTGTGTCAGTGTACGAACCCGAGGGGCCGAGACGATATCGTAATCGTCGTCCTTCCCTGCAAACAGTTTATATTTAATTTTAACCCTTCCTTAGGGTTTAAAAATAATAATGTCCAAAATAATGTCCCAAAAATAAAGTTCAAAGTCCAAAAATAAAAGATTACAACAATAAATCCCTAATTACAGCTTCTAAAAATAAAAAGAAAGAAAATCTAAAATAAAATAACTATATACAAAAATCTTATTCTTCACTACTTTTGACTCTTCTTTTCTTTCCTTCTTTGGCGATGCTTTCCTCTTATAACACTTTTTCTTTCATTTTAACTTCGCTCCAAATCTGAAAAAGAATCGAAAAATACCAAACAAGTAAAGAAGAACAAAAATAATAAAAACAAATAAATAAATAAAACCTAAAAAACTAAAAACAAGTTCCCGGCGGCGGCGCCAAAAATTGATGTGTTTTGTAGTTGTAGTGGTAAAAATATTCGTTTCTCGAACTTGTGAAGGATTTTCTAGACTCAAATTAAACTCAGCAATTCAAATAAAGTTGTATCAAAAATATAAAGAAAACACCGAGACTCTGGATTCCACCATTAACCAATTAAGTGATAAACTCTAATCAATATTCATGCAATTCTTTCTTTTAAATCGATTCTAATATTTTGCCTCTAATAGATTTTTTAATTAATAATTGTAAACATAAAGCATGAAACATCAAAAGTTTTAAAACCTAGCATGTTCCATCAAAACAATTCACAACTACTCAATAAAAATCAATTTTCCTATATCAGTTCTATGCAAATAATCATATAAAAGATTGCAAAAATAATTAAAATAGAATTATACCACTTTTCATGGAACAATGGCTTCCTCCGTCGCCTCGGCTAAGGGGTTTAGCTCCTCATATTAATCATGTTCTCAAAATACATCTTTGGTGCTCAAAAGTTGATTAAAAGAGTGAAAAGTGTAAAAGCAGTGGATTCTGTAACTAATATAATTGTTACAGAACCTACTGTTACAAAGGAATATAATTGTTGCGAACTGAAACTATTTGTTGGAAAAATTGTTACAAAGGGTATTGAATATGAAAGCTACGGCAACAGTTTCTGCGACTGTTCTATGTGCGTCGTATGTTCTTCTTTTCCTTCTACGACGGCAGTAGCAGCAGCAGAACTCGTCCTCTTCAAGTTGATTTTTATGGCTTTTCTAAGGCTCTAAACTTCCCCCAAAGTATTCCCTTCTATATGACCCAACCAATCTATTTATATCAAAAAGAGCGATTAAATCTCTCCAAAATCTTCCAAAATCTCTTCATTTCTCTTCACGGCAAAGTTGCGGCAATTTCTTGTTTTAGAATTTATACGATTTTCTGAGCTTTCCTTTTGATTCTAAACTCTTCCTTAGATAGATACCAATCTTTGGGAAGGTTTATAGCACTTTAATCTCTCTAAAATTTCCTAAAATAGGTCACACACGTGACTTTCCATATTTTGCTGTTGAGATAAAAATCCGTCGATTGAGCCCAGTTTAATTGATTTCAACACCCATATTAGATTCCTAGACCCATAAGGAGTCTATCCTATGAAAATCAGAGGTGTAGTCGACCTCAAACTCCTCCAAATCACTACCACCAAAACTGCCAGAAACATGTTTTCTGTTTTGGTTTTGGTTTCCCGCCAAAAACAAAATTTGAACGTGAATGGGAAAGGTTACCCCCTATCCAGTGGTCGCCCCTTATCCGTTGCTGGAGTCTGCATAACACTTGTCCCTTGGGTTGCATTTATCAACTTTTCGAGCCAATTTCGCCGCAAAAGCTTATTTCTCCAAAAACACCTACAAAGAGATAAAATGCCAAAATAAGTACAAAAATGGGTACTAACAATATACACAATAGAGATAAAAATAGACACATAAATGCGTCTATCAGTACTCCAATGATTCCAAATGTGTTCAACTCCGCATCATTGTTGTTGAAGATCCGTAGCTATTACAATGAGAAAACAATAGCTCGCAATCATTGTTATACAGTGTCATAATATTATTACACAACATCGAAGTTCAATTGTATCACAACTTTGACAACAATACTATGGTGATATGTATCACTCCCCCTTAGTCAATACTTCATCTCACATGAAAACCACTCCCCCTTACATAATGATCCGAAAACCATATATATTTGTAGTGTGAACTACACATTAGTTCTCCCCCTTTTTGTCAATAAAATTGGTAAAGGTACGAAAATTAGTGGGATCCTAATGAAATTTCCATAGAGACACTTCATGACCAAAAAAAAAGCACATATCAAATTTTTAGATGCAATCATATAGCCGAAACTAAATGCATTCATCAAGGAGTTTATAAAGATACAAGATAACCCCTATAACATTCCACAGACGTACTCCCCATAAAGATTTGGCAATTAAGCAAAAGTTCAATTAAGAACTCTCCCCCATAAAATGTCATTCTCGAAAGAACAACAAGAGCGACCTTACTTTCATAAGAAAAGAAGGATTTCTTTGAAAGCAACACTAGGATACCTAACAGAAATTCAACTACTGAAACAAATGCAGAATTGAAGTAACACTTACTGGAGTTCCAAACTCAATTGCCCAACAGATCGAGATAAGTGCAGGGCCAAGAGTTTAGAAATGACTAATGAACCAAACAACACCAATAGACTGCCGTAAGTGTTGAAATGTAGTAGTATCTAATGGTTTGGTGAGAATATCAGCCAATTGTTGTTCGGAAGGCACAAATTCCATATTTATGATACCATTTTCATATAGATCTCGAATAACATGGTACCTTATATCAATGTGCTTAGTTCTTGAGTGCTCAATGGGATTCTCCATGATTCGAATCGCGCTAGAGTTGTCAAAAAAGATCTTCATTATTCCAGTATCAATTCCATAATCAGCAAGAATTTGTTTCATCCAGAGAAGTTGAGTACAACATGAGCCTGCAACAATATATTCTGCCTCACATGTAGGCATGGATTGTGAATTTTGTTTCTTGCTATGCCAAGCCACAAGATTCAATCTTACATAGTAGAAACCCCCTGATGTACTTTTTCTGTCTTCCACACATCCTGCCCAATCTGCATCTGAATAGGAAGAAAGATCAGTGTTATTATCAAAAGTGTAGGATAGACCATACCCGTCCGTGTGATTGACATATCGTATGATCCTTTTTGCAGCTTCAAGATGAGATTCCTTCATATTTGCCTGAAACCTAGCACAACAACCAACACTAAAAGAAATATCAGGTCTAGTAGTTGTAAGATATAAAAGGCTAACAATGATAGATCGAAAAAGTTTTTGATCCACATTTACTCATTTCTCATCTCTATGTAATTTACCAATGGTGGGCATAGGTGTCAGTTTTGGAGTTGACTTATCCAGACGGAACCTTGAAACAAGATCCTTAGCATATTTTTCTTGAGATAAGTAAATTCCATCCTTATGTTGCTGAATTTGTAATCCTAAAAAGAACTTTAATTCACGAACATTGCTCATTTCAAATTATTTGCCAAGAGAGACTTGAAAATCTTTTGCAAGTTTCTCAGAAGTTGAACCATAGATGATATCATCTACATAGACTTGAGCAATGACAACATCTTTCCCACTCCATTTGGTAAACAAGGTTTTATCAGCTCCGCCTCTCGAAAAACCTTTCCTAAGAAGAGAAGTAGTTAGTTTTTCGAACCAGGCACGAGGTGCTTGTTTTAACCCATATAATGCCTTTTTAAGCTTAAGGACATGATCTGGGAAATCAGGATTTTCAAAACCCTTAAGTTGAGCGACATAGACCTCTTCCTTTAAATTTCCGTTTAGGAATGTGGATTTTATGTCCATTTGAAACAGCTTAACCTTAAGAAAAAAAGCATGAGCCAACAATAACCGAATGGACTCAAGGCGTGCCACAGGAGCAAAGGTTTCGTCAAAGTCGATACCTTCAATCTGTGAATTTCCTTGAGCGACAAGTCTGGCTTTATTTCTTACAATCGTACCAAATTCATCAGACCTATTCTTGAATATCGATTTGGTACCAACAATATTGATATTGGAGGGACAAGGTATTAGTTACCATACATATTGTCTTTGAAATTGATTTAACTCTTCATGCATTGTATTCACCCAAAAGGGATCGCTAAGAGCTTCGTCAATATTTCTCGGTTCTACTTGTGAAACATAACAACCAAAATTGCAAATACTTTGAAGTTGTCCTCTTTTCTTAGCAGTAGAATCTCTTCCTCTAATAATATTATTGGGATCATGATTCCTTTGAACCCATAGGTGTCGTGGAGGGACACATTCTTGTTCAACAGGAGTAGCTTGATCAGTGCTCTTCTCCTCATCACTAGAAATATCATGATCAGTAACAGTTAGAATGACTTCAACTGATTCTGGGATTTCCTTAACTTTCTCAATTGACTCAGTTGGAGGCAATTAAGCAGGAGGATTATCATGATGAAAATTACTAATATCATCAATGATAACATTAGCGAATTCCATCATAACTTGGTACCTGAGATTAAAAACTCGAAAACAACGACTATCAGAAGCATAGCCAAGAAAGATACCTTCATCACTTTTAGTATCGAATTTCCCTCTTTGATATCGATCTTTTAGAATGTAACACTTACTTCCGAACACTTTGAGATAGTACAAGTTGGGTTTCCTACCGTACCACAACTCATAGGAGTGTTTAAGGTTTTAGACCGTAGGTAGACACGGTTGATCAAATAACATGTTGTGAAAACAGCTTCTCCCCAAAACCTTAAAGGTAAGTTTTTGTCACAGATTTGACTAATAGAAAGAAGGTTTGCAGTCATACCTTTAACGTATACTACATCATGGATTTCAGGAACGCCGTAAAGTTTGATCTTCCCCTTCTTGCTTATGTAGCAACAACTCCCATCTCCGAAAGTTACTGGACCTCCTTCATAGTCGCTTGAAGTTACAAACCATGAAAGATCACCAGTCATATATCGGCTACATCCACTGTCAAGAAACCATTGAAAGGGCGATGTTGATTTTAGAGCAAAATCTCCCATACTAACATTAATATCCCGTTTAGGATTTCTTTTTAGTTTTGTACACCTTTTTAGAGAAGTAAACAGTTGTTCATCTTTCTTTTGAAGATTACTCGCAACCTTTAAACTTTTCCGGAAAGATATACATGTATGTTGAAAGTGATTGTAAGAGTCACAGAACATACATGGACCAACATCTTTAATCTTGTTTGAGTAGTTCTTAGTCTCATCAGATTTCACAAAGCCTAAACCTCGTTTGTCACCTGACTTGCGACCATTCTTCAGAGAAAAAGAAAAGGAGTTATTCAAATCCATTAAAGGAATTTTGACATACTTCAAATCCTTATAAATTGCAATTTCTACAACAAGATCTGAGTTGATCCGGATTTGTTCATCCAACTTTTTCTGGAGAATAACAAGTTTTTCAGAACTTTCTCTAAGATAAGAATTCAATCCTGGTGAAGCGTTTAGAGAGACTTTAGTGTCCATAGAGTCAGATCGCTACAAACACAAACTTATGAGATCTTAAACGTGTTTGCCTGCACTGATACCAATTGAAAAAGCGGGGGTACAACAACCTCACCCAATATTTTGCTTAGCAATCTGTATGGACTAACTCCAATATACTTTCAAGAAAATCAACTAGACAGTCAGACTCAATCTTAATAAAAAGTATATCAAAGAGTTATATCTCAATTTCTCGATTCAATCCGCAATCTAACAAATAGGAATTTGCGAGCCTGATTGAATACAAGAGAAATAACTTGAACGGTACCAAAGACCAATGTTCAAGGATCAATCAATTTCAATCAACAACCAAAGGTTGGATTTACCAATTGATCGATTCAACGCATAACCTGTGATATTTTAATTATATAACAAAATATAATGCGGAAAAGAAATAACACAGACACCATAAGCTTTGTTAACGAGGAAACCGCAAATACAGAAAAACCCCGGGACCTAGTCCAGATTTGAACACCACACTGTATTAAGCCGCTACAGACACTAGCCTACTATAAAACCAACTTCGGTCTGGACTGTAGTTGAACCCTAATCAATCTCACACTGATTCAAGGTACAGTTGCGTTCCTTACGACTCTGATCCCAGCAGGATACTACACACTTGATTCTCTTAGCTGATCTCACCCACAACTAAGAGTTGCTACGACCCCAAGTCGAAGACTTGATAAACAAATCTGTCTCACACAGAAAAGTCTATTGAATAAATAAATCTGTCTCCCCCAGATATACCTACGAGTTTTTGTTTTGTCTTTTGATAAATCAAGGTGAACAGGAACCAATTGATAACCCATACTTATATTCTGGAAGAACAACCTAGTATTATCAATCACCACACAATTATCTTAAACGATTAACGAAACAAGATATTGTGGAATCACAAACGATGAGACGAAGGTATTTGTGACTAATATTCTATCATGCCTATCGGAGATATAAATCTCAAGCCAATCTTATTATTGTACTCAATCACGATAGAAAACAGCAAGATCAGATCATGCAACTACAGAGAAAATAGTTGGATCTGGCTTCACAATCCCAATGAAGTCTTTAAGTCATTAACCTACAGGGTTTCGTGAAAAACCTAAGGTAAAAGGAGAATTGACTCTAGATTATGCAACTAGTATCACATAGGAGGTATGGGGATTAGGTATCCCAGTTGCTAGAGTTCTCCTTTATATAGTCTTCAAATCAGGGTTTGCAATCTAAGTTACCTTGGTAACAAAGCATTCAATATTCACTGTTAGATGAACACCTGATTAGATTCAAGCTAATATCTTTCAACCGTTAGATCGAACTTAGCTTGTTATACACAAATGAAATGCACTTTCATTTAGGTACGGTTACCTAAACCTAAACGTGTACACTTAGTTGGTTCAACATTAGTTAACCAATGGTTAGCCATATGAGCACTTTCATATCAACCTTATTCATCTTCACCATAACTAGTTCAAGTGACTCAAGTGAACTAGTAAGAGAGTTGTTCAATTGCTTAGATCTCATAGAAGTATACAAGACATAATCAAAGCAAAATCGATTTTGATTCACTCGAATCAATTCATGAACATTATAGTCACGGTTTGCAAAGATTGCATTCCTTATTATATAAATGTTTTAGTTCATGAACAAACCAATTTTAGAAAGTAACCTTCTTAGGTATGCAAACTGGTACGCATACTTAAGTGACCGGATTGAGTTTTTTTTTCACTTCCAAACTCCAGCAGAAATTCATGGACGTGAACTTTCCTCCAGTACGGGTACGCATACTTACCCGGATTTCCAACAACCGCTAGTATGCGTACGGGTACGCATACTTTAGGTTCCCGGTTTTGGATTTTTACACAAATGTGAGAATACGCTATGTTTATATCCAATCATTGAAACTTTCTTAGAGGATGTTATAATAGTTGTTATCCATAAACTATTTTCATCAAAGCGATTTTCAAGTTATTGTAATAATCAACATGACTTTCGTCACGAGTATAGATGAACTTGGATAAAGCGAAATCTTACCAACATATATTTCGAGAAATAGATAAGCGAGATAAACTCGGCTCAAAATAGCAAATGTGTATAATTGAAGTCTATATAGCAATACGCCTTTTGTCTCAAAATAGGAGATAGAATAGATAGACTTTTGAGTGATAGATTAGTTCAAGTCTCCACATACCTTTTGTTGATGAAGTTCCACGAGTTCCCTTGATTAGTTCTTCGTCTTCATTCGATGAACGCCATGGAATCTAAAGCTCAACTACACTTATTATCCTAGTCCGAGACTTAGCTATAAGTAGACAAGAAATCAAGACATATAGTTTTCGCAACTAAACTTGACAAACAAGCTTCAGATAGCAACGCTTGCAAGTTCGACCGAGCAATGCTCTAACATTTGTGGTTCTACCATATTTTCTCCTCTGCTTCTTCCTCAGACCAGCTTATCATACGTCCCATCTTGGAGCTTTTCGAGAGATATATATAGTCCTCTTGGATTTCTCTTAGCTTCCCTAGACAGGGGTGCATAATCTCATACATTCTCACAAATATGGGGTCTGTCTTCCGTAGACTGTTTTTGAAACCTAAGATCGCATAGATTTCTGGGCTCGCCCGATTTCAGCATACAATTTTCTCTTGCGAGTGACCAGAGATCGGAGGGACTCATTTGGGTCCCCTAGTTAGTTGGAATAACATATCAATTCCTAGTTTAACCCTGTTATTGTGCATATAAGCTTCTAAAAATAACTCTGACAAATGAGCAAAAGACTTGACCGATTCTCTTGGCAGGTTGTTGAACCACATCAGGGTTTCTTCTTTAAGGCTGGCTAGGAAGAATTTACACATGACGACATCGTACCGGATCCATTGTGTTAATGTCATGCGATAGGATTGGAGATGTTCAATTGCATCGCCAGTCCCGTTGAAGGGAGTTGCAAAAGTCGGGAAGGAACATTTAATTGGAAATGGTTTGGCTAGATGGCTCACTGCTATGGGAGATTGTCCTGCCTCCTACATTACTTCTGTTAACATCTGGCCTCCTTGCCGTCTTGTGGCTTCTTTGTACATCACTTCAAGTTGGCAGAGTCTGGCTTGCAATTGATCGTCGATATGCCTCGTTTGGGCCTTCTTCTTTCATCCCTGTTCCCTTTCGGGAGAGAACGAAACTTCTGGGTGACGATATCTTGATTGCCCTGAATCCTCATCGGATTGTTCAGCATGCGATACTTGTTTGGAACGAATTAGCTTTTCTCTTGAAATCTCCCCTCGCTTAGAATTTCCTTCCGCCGGGTACTCGGGTAAGCCATTGGCTTTAGTTTCTTCCTCATTTTTCTTCTTTTCTCGCTTATATCTTGGACTAACATCGGATGACCCTTCCGAGGGACTATCTTCGTCGTTTAAGAGTGCCTTACTTCCTTTTGGGAAACGATCCTTTATCTCCTCGTTCGAAGTATCTGGTAGGTCGATATGTTCATCGTCTTGTAAATTCTCTAGAGGATTTTTCTCCTCGGGGATATCCTTCGGGATGGTGAGTGGAACCTTAATTCTCGTCCTTCATTTCAATCTCCGATTTTTCTTTTCCAATCTTTTGTTTCGCCTTTCTAATTTTCTCATTCGTTCTTCCTGCGCCTTTTACGTTTTCATGATGGCTGCAAGGAAAGCGGCGTTGTTATCGAGGCTAGAGGATTCATCCTTCTTCGCCCTATTGTGTGCCACCTGTTTTGGCAAGTGATTCAACCCTCCTGGTTGAGTCAAGTGAATATGATCTTGTCCTTCGAAGGGATTCTCCTATTCGTAGGTACTAGAGTTATATTTTAACCCTTCCCGATATTGGTTATCGGGTTGTCTCTCGCCTGGGAGCACACCATTGTGTAGATCCTCTCCTGGCTCCATAGCGTCAAGTCCTTCGGATTGGGCTCCGCCAGTTTCTCCTTGGCACGTACGAGCAGATCATCTTGTCACCATCGCCTTATCTGCGATATATGCAATAATACTTAACTTGTCTTATCTTCCAGAAAGATGGGACCCTAGGTCATATGCAATTACTAAGTCATAGTTCAGACTGTGCAGTTTAAAGTACATGAAGACTCTTCAGTAAGTTTTGGAGATGTGTGGTGATGTTAAAACATTCCAGCTTAGATAAAGTTTTGGTGACAGAAAAAGGTGTTTCGCTTTTCTCTTTTTTCGAGTAAACTACCTCCTTCTGCACGCCATACCTTTAATGGGTAAAAACCAAGAGTTGACGATTGAGTATGCTTTCCCATATTAGGAAATATTTCTCAATGCCTTAAACTCTTGATTTGAACAAACTTAAGTTTGATGAATGATTATGTACTCATTATCCTTTCCTCTTTGCTTAGATTTGAATTTCTAAGAAGAAGATTTTAGGTCATATTGAGCTTTTTAGAGGGTGAATAACATCATGAATCGTTCCTTTTTTGGGCTAGTTCAACTGTCGTAGCATGTTTTCCTTCTACGATGTTTACTTGCTTAGATATCTTCCCAACTCGTTCACGGAGGAGGTTGTTTGAACTTTGACCTAAAGTTTTATGACTCCATTTTCGTTCCAACCATCTACTCTCTTGAGTCTCTTTTGGAAGACAGTAAAAATTTAGAAAAATGTAAATCTTAAACAAAACTGATGAAAAAGTTATAGATATGATCTTTTGAGGTTCTACAGGACTTATCGATCGCATAGATCGTATTACATCCGAGATCAACTCGTAAGTCTTATTGAGATCTACATAGTGACATAGAAAACAACTCCTTTTAAGAGATTATGAAAATAACTTTGAAAACTTTACAAGGGAGGAAAACTAAATCTTCATACCTCCCTGTTTATAGCGCCAAAATGTAGTTGCATCTTTTCTGATGACTACACCTAAGTAGATCTAACGACTATAAATCTACTAACATTCAAGCTTCGAAGATAAATAAGATGTAAATAACATAAAAGTAAAGATGAACAGAAGCATATAACATGGTTCGGCCTTTGAGACCTACATCCACGGGAAGAAATTATCTCTTTATTGATTAAGTTCTTACCCTTGAAAGAATTAAAAATATTACTTAGACTTCTCACTCTTTCCTTTTCTAAATCTCTCTCTAGAATTCTCTGTAGAAAGACCATCTAATATTACATAACCTGTCCATCTCCCTTTACATGGACTGGTATTTATAGACGAAATAAACTCCTCCTGGTCCGATGTAGTATTCTCAGACATATAGCTAGACAGTACACCTCTTCGCCTCGGACTGACTCGCTATTGCTTCATTCGAGTTACGTCGTATGGCCTCTTCTTCGAATGACATCATATATCTCCCTTGGGATTATATCTCCCAGTACCTCCTTCGGGTAGCAGTATCTCACCCTTTGTCCGAGTTCACGAGAGGGATGTACCGCTTTTTACAGTTGTTTCGCATCTCTTCTGATCCTCATTAAATGCATTGTTTCCTTTTAGACTTGACCGTCAGTGTGATTTGACTAGGGATTACACACGTCCTTCATGAGGAGAGGAAGTAGATATTCTTGGTTTTGATGTAATCACCTTATACATCTTGATTCGGTGTATCTGTTCTATCATCTTATCTTATGATCACCACCTGTGATGCTTATACGTGGCGATTATATATTTTTCCCTCACAACCCTGATTAGAAATTTCAGTAATTTCATATGTCTATTGATAGACGCATTTATGTGTCTATTTTCATCTCTATTGTATATATTGTTAGTACCCATTTTTGTACTAATTTTGTTATTTTATCCCTTTGTAGGTGTTTTTGGAGAAATAGGCTTTTACGGCAAAATTGGCTCGAAAAGTTGCTAAAGTCTCCTGGGAGGACACTTGCTATTCGGACTCTCATTTTGGATAAGGGGTAACCCATTTCCAAGCAGCTGCTAAGCACAGACCGGCACTGGATAGGGGGAGGTCACATTTCTTCTCAAATTTTCAAAACAGATTTTGGCGGGAAAA
>JAJJMB010001820.1:728374-741870 GCA_023531105.1 Papaver atlanticum | reverse complement strand
CAAGTTCGAGCAACGAACCTTTTTACCACTACAACTATAAAACGACACCACTACAACTATAAAACGACATTATCTATCTTATGATGTTTGAAAAATTCCCAAGTGATATAATCATTTGCATGGGCAACTTTCAATTGATCCACAAATTAATTCATAGAACTAAAATTGTTAAGGACCTTTGAACATCTAATCGCTAAATCATATTTAAAGATTTTTCACAAGAAAGCTTGACTCGAAACATATTTTTTGTAAATCTACTATAAGTCATACGACATAGTCTCAATAAATAGAATGATGGTATAGTGAGTAAAATAGAATGGTTCAGTCTTCACATACCTGATATAGAAGTTCTCCAAATGTCTTTGTCGATCTTCAGTCTTCAAGGATGATCTCTGATACTCAACTACAATTCTAACATATCCGAAACTTGACTTAGTAGACTAGAAATAAAGATATTCTATTCATCACCTAACATTGATAACAAGCTTGAGATAGCAAAACTTGTGGGTTCAACCGAGCATTAATGCTCCAACAACACTTGGAGTGGGTGAGAGCATAGATAGGAGTGATCACTGCACCTATAAGAAACAATCAGTGGAGAAAAATCAACAGAGTGGGGAGCTTCTATGATTGAAGAAGTTGAGTCTCTTGAAGACCTATTGATAGACGCATTATTGTGTCTCATATATCTCAATTGTATATATTGTTAGTGTTCGATTTTGTATTTATTTTGTTATTTTATGTCTTTGTAGGTATTTTTTGAGAAATAAGCTCTTGCGGCGAAATTGGCTCGAAAAGTGGTGTTTTACACTCCAGGATAGAGTACTAAAGGAACCCCAGAAATGCACCGGAAGCACCCCAAAAATGTGTCGGAGGAACCCCGGAAAAATTACTATCTACGCCCAAAAATTACTATTTGCACCCAATAAGACAAGTTCTAAAGGGACACCCGTGCAGGATTAGGGGGAGGACATCTTCTTCTCAAATTCAAAGGAAGCTTTTTGGCGGGAAATTTTGGCAGTTCACTGCGTAACTGCATGGACCAGATTTTGAGAGTTATGGTTGGAGATTTTGTCTAGGATTGGTTGGAAATATTGTGTCGTATCCAAACAGGATTGGTAAGAGTTTTAAATTTGATTGAAGGAGAAGATTTCACATAATATCGACAAAACAGGGAAAGCTCTCTCGGGAAAATTTCTGAGACATTTTGGGAAGGTTTGTGTGTGTTTCCAGCGTGCTAATCTTCTTATGGAATGTGTATGAGTCTGTTGAGAGTATTCAGAGTACATGCAGACGCGTGAAGGAGTTGGAAAAGGAAATTATTCCCGTGACTATGAAGTAGAAAATAAGAGTAATCAATGAAGATTATATGGAGTTATTGTCAAGTATGTTCGGAGCTTAAGAGTATATAAGGGGTGATGATAGTTCAGAGAAGGTGTCGAGAGTTTGGGGAGCTGAGGAGAGCCAGAGAAGAAGAAATCACGAGTTGCAGAAACTCGTGTTCTGCTGCTGCTGATGATGATGATGATGAACACGAAGAACAAAAGCCTGTAAAGGAAAGTCGTTGAAAACTGTCACTTAACTGCGACAGTTCCCAACTCCTTTCCAGCGACCGCAGAACAGTGCTACAGCACTTCTATTGTATCGTTCATTTTGTGACGATTTTTGTGCGTCGCAAATTTCTTTTTTTCACCATTTTCTTTCTTCTCTCCATTGTAAACACCATTTGAGCTATAAATAAATCTTTTGAGCGTGTTTTCATCATGATGAGCTAAACCCCAACACTGGGACGACGGAGGAGGCCGAACTTCATACATGGGTAAGTTTTATTTTTTTATGACTTTTGCATTAAAAATTAATTGAAATATGATTTGATTAAATTGGTTGTCATTTGATTAGATGGGTCATGCTTAGCTTAGGTGATTTGATGTCCCATGCTTAACATTTACAATCAATGTTTTGAGAATCTACCTTGGCAAAAATAGAGTCCATGTTTATATTTCTTGAGCTAAAAATTGTTGAGAATAAACAAGTGAACCTTATGTTATGAAGATTGGCTAAATCCTTAGTCCCAGTACCTCTCGCCCATTGTTTAATAGTTTTTGTATATATTTATTTAGTATTTTTAAAAACTTTAATCTCTACAAATCCGAGTGAACGACAACCTCATTTCTTACCACTATCTAAAATTCGATCACCTATGGAACAAAATATTGTGGAAATCAAATGGGTCATCAAGAAGAAAGAAGGTACTTCAGATGGTGAAGGAACAAGGTTCAAACCAAGTCTTGTGGGAAATGGGTTTACACAAAGAAAGGCATTGACTATAATGACGTATTTTCTCTTGTTGTTAAACATAGTTTTATCAGAACATTGCTTGATATAGTTGCTTTTATTGATCTAGAATTGGAACAACTAAATGTTAAGAGAGCTTTTTATCATGCTGATTTGGAAGAGCGTATTTACATACAAAAACCAAAAGGGTTTGAAGTTTCTGGAAAAAAAAGATCATGTATGTTTGCTGAAGAAATATTTGTATGGTCAAAAGAAATCTGCAAGGAAGTGGTATAAACGTCTTGATACGTTTAATTAAGTAGGAAAATAGCTATGATATGAGTAAGTACGGTAGTTTCATATATCACACGAAGCTCCAAGTTGGTTCATTTGTGTATTTGCGCTTGTAGGTTGATGATATGTTGATAGCTTGCCAAGACATATCAGAAATACAAAAAATAAGTAGTGAGTTTGAAATGAAAGACTTAAGTGCAACAAAAAAGATATTGGGCATAGAGGTTCATATAGAAACCAAGTTGAAGGAAAGTTGTATTTATATCAGAAGGATTACATTGAGAAGGTATCGGTGTGGTATGAAGGACGCAAAACCAGTAAGTACTCCTTTGGCAATACAGTTAAGATTTTATCAACAACTATCACCTCAAACTACATATGAGCCAAAGTATATGTCTCGAGTTCTATATGCAAGTGTATTTGGTAGCATCATGAATGTTATGGTTAGTACAAGTTCGGCTACCGCACAAGATGTGAATATGGTATTTAGATACATGGGAAGTCCCGAAGAGACTCATTGGCAAGCTGTAAAGTGGATTTTTGAGGTATCGAAGGGGCAATACATATATTGGTTAGGCATTTAAAAAACACAATGGTGATTCAACAAATGTTGTGGGTTATGTGGATTCTGATTATACGGTTGATCTTGATAGAAGAAGGTCTTTGACATGTTATACTTTCACATTGTGTGGTAGTACCATTAGTTGGAGGCGGATTTTTCAAAGTATAGTTACATTTTCTAAAACTGAGGTAGAGTACATGGCAAACGCAGAAGCAATGACGGGAGGTATATGGCTGATGGATTTGGTTGGTGATCTGGGGCACAAGCAAGATAGTGCAGTTTTGTATTGTGATAGTCAAAGTGTCATTCACTTGTCCAAAAACCAGATGTATCATGAGAGGATAAAGCGCATCGACGCCAAGTATCATTTTATCAAAGATACAGTTAAAGAGGGGAAGATAGAGATGTTAATGGTTCCCACAGCGTATAACCTGACATACATGTTGACAAAGCTAGTTCCAAGTATCAAGTTCAAGTATTTCTTGGATTTGGTTAGTGTCAGCGAGTGTTGAGAGACCTTGAGGGAATGGGTAAAGACGATGATAAAAAATGATGGGGGTATTCAAGTCAAGGCGAAGATCTGTTGTTTATGCCTTGAATACATTTGTAGTTTGTTTGGGCTAGTCCCATATTTTTCTGGCCCAACAATCCATTAGTATCTTTGTAACCTAAAACTAACAGGTGAAAAAAGGGGATTAGCTTTTGTTTTGTAGCTAAGTGCAATTCCTATGGAATGAACAAGCTTCAAGTTTATTTATTTTGCTCCCACTATGGACTCAACAAACATGGAAAACGGGTGGCTAAATCAACAAATTTGATGGTTTAATTGTTCACTGCGGACCAACATGAGACGCATGTCTCATTACAACCTCGCGGTCGAAGTAAACTCGCTGGCGGGTGAAATAAATTTGTGCGGATTTCAGCCAACAGGCAGCAGAATAACCATCAAAGGCCAACGACTATATCTTAACCATCCAATGACTCTTACTCTTTTCATTATAAATTCAACTCATTTCAAACTTAAAATTTACATCTTCTACACCTCTACCTCTAAATTTCTCAATTTCATATCATTTAAATATCATTTTTTCCTTGTTTTTCACACACAACTACTCCTACAATCCAAATCTATCATAAAAAAATCCTATAGTCCATGTTTCTAATAAATATGGCATCCCCCTAGCAACAATCCCAACAACAAACTCAACAACAATCTCAAGCAAGAGCTACTAGAATTCGTGGTGTCAAGTATATGATGGATGAAGACGAATCAATTTGTAGGAATTATGTATTATTTACGGACGATCAAATCATTGGTTGCTCACAAGAAAATAATACTTTTTATGGAAAATTTTTAAAGAGATTTTGTCAAGAAACCAGTAATATCAATCATCGTGATGCCAACGGGAAATTTGAGATACCTAAATGCGGTTGTTTTTCCCATACAGATGTACTCATCTGTGGAATCCGCTAGTAACTCATAACATAGTATACGGAGGGAGGCAATGACCTTTTGGTCGGGACTAAATCCTCGTACATGTTGTGCATCAAACTGATATTTAAATAAAGGTTGTACCTGACAAAGCTCGGCAATAATAATTTGCGTCAAGTTGCGGCCCATGCGGAATCGTCGCTGAAAATCCTCATCGGAATAGACACATCCATGATTAAAATAATCATGCATCATCTTGTCGTGGTGAAAATGTCGATCTCACCACATCCGTCTTCTGGTCATAACTTCATGTGGCTTTAAAGGCTTTGGCATTATCTCTGATTGTAATCGCAATATAAAATTTCGCCTCCTTCTAGCTTGAATTGAGTCTTCATCCATTTGACGTAAAATCTCTATATACATTTCTTCCTCTTCTTCATACAAGGTTTCATCCATCTCCATATCATCCTCAAAAGAACCAAAATCAGGTTCATGGTTGAAAAGCGAAAGCGATCGAAATTGAGAAAAGATTGATTGGATGAAAGATTGTTGTGAATTTGGGAGATCAAGCTCGAGTGGTATTTATTGGGGTAGAAATACTAGCCGTTCCGATGACAATTAAAAAGTAGCCGTTCCAGCGGATTATGTTTGCCCGCCAATGGTTGTACTTAATCCGCACGTCTGATTTTAGTTTGCCCAATGCATTTACCATAGTGGAAACACCTATTTACCCATCCACCTGGCTCAACACAAAATTTATTTGGCAATTGTCATAGGAATTGCCCAGAGAAAAACTCATATAATAGAGGGAATGGGGCACAAAAAGGAACTAGGATTCTTGAGAGGGAGTTTAGAGGAAAACCTTGTGGTCTTGTTTGATCATAGCGGAATCATTTGTAATCTTCATTTCTATTTGTTAATTGTACTAGCTTGAACCATTTATTCTAACAGATGTTTTAGAAGTTTCCAGGCGACGAGGAGTTTCAGTTGATAGCCTGGTGGTTTATTTCAAAACTACCATTTTGTTTGGTCTTAAATATTTTGGTCATGTACAGTGGTGTATTTTTGTTTAACTTGTCTATGTATTGCCACCTTACATGTACATTTATAGTCAAGTTAAGGAAATTAGGCCGCATACATGTGGGCATACGCGCAACCACAAAATAAAAGATTAGGAAGTTTGAGGACATGGTGTGAGCCATAACTCAAACCCTGCAATTGCCGCTGTATCCATTTATTGCATCAACTACTTAGGTGCATGTGGGCGTGTAGACCCAGATCCATCATCATTTCCGCACGACCTACAGGCTACAGACCTATACATGTACTTCAGGAACACCTACAGACAATATAGCTTTAAACCAATCCTAAGTCGCACGCGCAAAAGCCTACCCATGTGTTAACAGAACCAAACCAAGCCAGCTTGAGAGTTGCAACATTTGCATCATCTCGTCTGCTAAATTCGAGTGAGTATTCTTAGAATTTCGCAAGGGATTCTTCAAGATCATGGATATCCTTGAGGGAATCACCTTCACAAATGACTCCTGTGCTCTTCTGTAGGTGATATTATTGAAATCCCACAGAGAAACTACGGGCTCCAGCCACCAAGAGATTGATTGCTTTAGAATCCAAGCACTTACCTTTTTGAATGGACCAGCTGTCACCTCTGGCTGCTCCTGCTGCCCCTACCAAAATTAAGCCTTTTAATCATACCATCAACGTCACTTTGTCTTATCCTGATAGAGGGTACTACTGCCCATTCTCTGTACACTAAACCGTCTTTCAACTTTATCCAAAAAAAATTGCTGGCCGTGTTTGAACATTTTTTTTATCTAACAGCAACATGTATTTTACATATGGTTAGTTCTGATGGCACTGACTCAATGTTCAACAAACTCAATGATTAATATAAAATCCTATAAAAAAAAAAATGTGGACGCCTAACTATGACAAGATGACTTAAAAGGCGGTAAGAATTGCCGGACGCTGTTATCATTTCGAGAGTTCTTACTTTTAGGGTTATTTCTAGGGTTTTGAAGTGATCGTTTCATCTCTCCACGGAGATCCAATTTTCTTAATTTCTTAGAAATCCCAATCAGCATTGGCATCTCAAAGCATGGTGACCACCACCACAACAACATCATCTACTTCTAATGGTTTGAATGCAAACATGAATAGCGCTAACAATCGTAATGCTTCAGCCGCCGCTCGTGCTAGAGCGCGAGATTTATCATCAACAGATGTGAAGTCGGCATTTACATCCTCATCAAAAGCATCTTGTAATAATAATAATGATAACAACATTAACTGTACCTCTGATGGTGCGAGAACAATGGGGGTTACGATTTCTTCTAGAGCACCAGCTTCTAGGGTTCCTGATCCTTCAATGAAGGACTCTTCACACAAGATGAATAGTTTGGAAGGAGGATCAAAGGGAGGATATAGATGTACACCCCAACAAGTTCAAAAATCCCATCAGCGTAATTCCTCCTTCTGGAGGGGACCCCATCCTCCTGGAGATTCTCCTGGTTCTTACCGTCAAAATCATAATTCTCATCGCAGCTTTAATGGTAGAGATGCTCAGCAGCATCAGCGGATGCAGCCGACAATGATCAACCCAAGAAACAACTACATTAGTCCTCCTCCTGCTATTCCAGACCATCATGATATGTACTTTACAATAGCAAAGCAGACCGAATACTACTTCAGCCCAGTAAGTCTCTGGAAAAATATTTTCTTGCGGCGGCACATGAATGAACAAGGCTGGGTTCCTGTTTCTGTAATAGCAGGCATCCACCAAGTTGAGAAATTAATGAAAGGAATTCCAGACAAGATTCAATATATATTGGATGCAGTGAGAGCATCAACAATTGTAGAGACCAAGGGTGATAAGATAAGGAAGCGCTATGACTGGATTAAATGGATCTTGAATGTACCTAAAGATGGGAACTCCGCAAACCCGGAGATGAACAACCATTTGCCAAGTTCCAATGAGAAGGGCTCGACAAGTGAAAGTAATAAATTGAAGGATTTGCTAAAAGAGTTTTCTGCGTGGGACAAAATCGAGGATCTGCAAACGAGTTTCATAAATTTTACTTGGAAACTGCCGTAAAAAATGGAAGTGCATGATCAACAAATGGCAGTTGATGCGATGAACGTATTACTTGATGATCTAGTTAGTAAATACAAAAGTTTCAGAATAGAATTTGGTGACGCTGTAAAATCTTCTCCTGAGTGGATCTTTGAATTTATTGAGAAGCATCCTTACGTTGTTGAAAAGCCATTGTTCCAAGAGTTGTTTTCTGACGTTGTTGATACGCCAGAATTCCGAAAGATATTTTCTGATGAAGATGACTCAGACTTTGAAGACACAACAATAGCTGAGAACAAAGGCAAGAATGAAGAACCTGATGTGCAAAGCGTTGAGGTTTTGCAACAAAAACTATTTAAGAAGCTGCTAGACTATGACGACATGATTGTCTTTTTAAAGTCTTTCATCAGATTTGTAGAGAAAAAGGAAACTGTGTAGCCTTTTTCTTTGGATGGTATTTTCATTGCTGCAACTGGGTATCACAAGCTAGCTGGAGAAATATGCGCATTAGTTGGTGTTAAGTTGGAAGTACGTTGTTTGTCTTTTTCCTGTTTTTAATGGTGTTTTTATGTAACGAAGGGAGGATCTATAAATCATTCAATACAATGTTGTTATAATCCAAACACATTTATCCTGTTTATCCAAAAAAATAGATTCGAAATACTCGACTACCTCATTGTTCATTCAACATCAAAGCTGTTTTCTCTGATTCATCCAGCCGACGGATAGTATCTAGTTAATGTCTCAGACATATTTGCATGCATGCTCCTTCAAGTTTGTTAAAATCGCACTGATTCGTGTTGTTGTTGTTGTTGTTGTTAACGTCGTTGAATTCGTAGTAAAGAGTGAAAGCAATGTATATGGGAGGAGCAAGATGCTGATCAAGAAATGATAGTTCAAAGCCTTGGAGCGGGGAGGAGTTTCAGTTGATGGCAGGGCCGTTCCTGAGAAGTTTTTGCCTCGAACCAAAATATTTTTTGTGCCCCCAAATATTATCTTTGCCACAACTCTGATAATAAAAGGTAAGTAATTATTTTTTTACTTCAAAAAAGCACCAAAATCAACGAATTGAACACACTCAATAAGCCATAAATAATTTCTGAATTAATCATGGTAATAAGGGAGGACCCCTTTACATTTTTATTCTCATATTATCTCACGCATTATACGTCATTTTGGTGGAATAAAATCCAAACGATAATGGATTTAAAGCAAATATTTTAGGAATATGTTCGTCTTACAAAACGTATAACTCCACAATCTACTACTTTGAAAATCGACCTTCGCAAATCAACAAATTCTCAGCCGTTAAAATTAAGATTAATATATGGTGAGATTTAGTATTTAGGAATGTGCTCAATTTTTATGGGTACGTAGAGCATTGTAGGACGAGAAATATCCCCAATATTTTGTTTAAATACACTACTGTCTAATTTTAATTAAGAAAAATGTCTACCAAAATATGGGGTAATGTGAATTTATAAATATAAAGGGATCCTCTTCGTGTTACAATTAGAAAAATGGAGAAATGAAAGGAAATTATCAAGTTACATCTTTCATTCAATAATTCGAGACTCAAAGAAAGACTCAAAGAATACAAGAGGATTTGGGTGGTTATTTAGAACACCTTTCTAGGTTTAAGACTTCTATCAAATAATTTAAAAGATAGAACACATTTTCCCATCAATAATACTACCTCCATCCTACTATTAGTTGACCTAGTACTATAATTTAGAAATGATTTATCTCTAAAACTATACCACGGATATTCATAAATTTTATATCATTGAAAAACATTTTAAAGCACCTACGTAACGAATATAAACATGAGTATCAAATGATATAAAATCAATTATTAATAAGACAAAATCTAAAAACAAATAGGTCAACTAATAGTTAGACAAGGGAGTATAAAAGTTAAAACGAAAAAAAATCTTCGTTGTATAGAAATTAACGAGTTTACAGAATATTCAAAAATAAACCCCCAAATGTTTGTAATTTCATCAATAAGTCCCTACTGTATTTTATTTATAAGAATACACCCAATATAAAACTGGGCTGTTGCTACCCCAAAGTAGGCTTTTCCCTGATTCCCCTATGGGGCCGGCCCTGGTTGATGGCTTGATGTTTTGTTTAAAACCACCTCAACCTTCGTCATTCCATTTTGTGAGTTGGAACATTAATTTGCATCTCCTCTGATACATTGGAATGAGAGTACTCTTACAGTTTCGTATGAGGGCTTCTCCTAGAAGTTCAAGGATATCAACTACAAATATAAGTTGGGAGCACTGCATTGCATGTCATGTGTTATAACATATTTTTGTGAAAAATCAAAGTCATTTTTTGTTTTAGAAACTCAATATTTGATATCCTTATTTATGCTTTTTGCATAGGGAATTTAAAAATCTTTCCGGTGATATAAAATATACGAAAATCCAACATATGGTTTGAAAGATATGGAGGTTTCAATTTTTTAGCTTGTTTTTTATAAAAATGGCATGTTTTATAAATAAATGAAATTCTAATTTATTATGGATAAGCCCCTATATTTAACATATATTACCCGTAAACCCATGTGCAGACACCAAAATTTCACGGATATCCAACGTCTGAATTTTACATCTATAAGATCTAACGAACTTGATTGAAATGGGACACAAACTTAAAAACACTTGCTACTATTAAAGAGGGGGGAGATGTTGCCACCTTACATGTAATAATGTTAAGACAGTTATTTGCCCCGAATAGAGCTGGCAAACAAGCCAAAACCCGCGGGTTTGCCCGGCCCGGCCCGTAAAAAACCCGCACCCGGTTCGGCTGGTGTCTAAACAAGCCGGGTTAGGGTTAGAGAAATGCTGACTTGTGGGAAAATGGGCTAACCTATCCCGGCCCGTAAAACCGCGGGTACAACCCCTAAACCCGTAGTTCCATTTTCCCACCGCGTGTCCTCTCATGCCCTTACCTTTATTCCAAGTGTCGAACATATATAACTGAAAAAGAACCCTAGCGTCCATCACTTTGTGCTCTTTTCTCGTCTTCCTCTTTCTTCTTATCCTCCCCCGCTCTTCGTCTGTGATGATTCTGTGAAAGATTCTGTGAAGTGAAATCGTTATTTGAGATCGACAGAAGCAGGAAAAGATTAAAAAGAAATTAAAAATGGTTGTGTGACTCAAGGAGGTGATTTAGAGACGCAAAGAAAAAGGTAATTCAGAGGGTGTAATTTAGGGTTCTTTGAATTCGTAACTAATTACTGTAAAATTGATCATGAATTGAGGAATTAAAGTATGGGTTTAGCCAATTTGAAGATTTGGATAGATGTTTGAGTTGATAATTTGAACAAGGAAGATGGGGGGTTCTGAAATTAAGGTTTGTGTGATATGATTAAGTTAGGGTTTGAACTGGTTTGAGGTGTAGATGACACAGAAGCTGCTAAAGAGGTGGAAATGGATCTGAAATTGAAGGAGGGGGAAATCAGTTTAATTAATTGAAAAAAGAAAAGATCAGATGAATGGGGTTGATGTTAATGGCAAGGTGCTGATATCTAGTTCAGTGGTTGAATCGAATGGAAGATTTCAAGTAGCCTCATCCAAGCAGTTGCAGTCAACCAAGATGGCTTTGATGCTGTGAATGGAGGAAATCGGTGAAACAACGGTGGCTAATTTCTATTACAGAAACAACAGTTGAAATTGGGGATTTCTAGTTTTGGGTTTGGTCTAAAATGATGTTGATTGTGTTCAGTTCGATAGTTGGAGCTATTGGTAATGATTTTGGGGGATTGAATGGTGGAATCAGTGGTTTCTTGATGCTATTTGAGAAAGTGCAGACTTAGATGTATGTTAGGACGCTTGTGAAGATGCAGATGCAGCTCTTGATTTTTGTGTTGAATGAATCCCTGATTGAATTTTTTGTTGAAATTGAATGGATTCTGGTTTGATTTTTGTGTTGAATGAATCCCTGATTGAAATTTTTGTCGAAATTGAATGGATCCTGGTTTGATTTTTGTGTTGAATTGAGATTGAAGATCAAAGCTTAAACTGCAGGATGCCTAATTAACTTAATTAAGTTTTAATTTAAACATTAATTAAACAAGCCGAGTTAACCCGTGAACCCGCAAGCTTTACCCGTTACGGGTGCGAGTTGAAGAAATGATCACCCGTCAAGAATATCAACCCGCAGGTTTTGGTCCGTATTTAACCGAACCCGTGTAACCCGTAACAAGCCAGCCCCGGCCCACCCGTTTGCCAGCTCTAGCCCCAAATATGTTGGCATACCATATCCACAAAATTAAAGATTAAAAAGTTTTGAGGACATGGTGTAAGCCAAAGCTCCAACCCTGCAATGGCCGATTATTCATTTATTGCAACTTTTCATGCAGTTAAAGCTCAACTACTTAGGTGTGGTGTGGGCGCGTAGCCCCAAATTCATCATTGCAAACTAGACTATCTGTCGCATAACACTGGTGGGAGCGGGGAGCCACATATGCAACCCGATGCAATTTGGGGGCAAACGTCCCTTAGCACCGGCAAATACTGAAATAGATAGATAAGAGACCTAATGTCCGCTACTAAGACTCTTTACATATTAAGTAACTTCCTCTTACTCCTTGCAACAAGAACTTTGGGGGTCTGAGAGTCTCTTCAAAATGAAAGTCGGAATCAAATTCATCACTACTATGGGTATAGGAAAATTCATTTTCACCCCAAACTCAATTAGCTTCTCTTTTAATTGAAGGAGTGAGTGAAAGTTTTCACTACACGCCAAACAGTTTGTTTTATGAAACTAAGATGGAAAACAGTTTGACTTATGTAACTAGAATGAAAAAACCCGGCAAACACGCCTTATAAATCTAAAATGAAGAAAAAACGGCAAATAATTTTCCTTATGAAACTAAAAAGAAAAGAAAAAAATTGCCTTTATGAACCCGGCTAATTTCGGGTCTATTGTGTTTATTTGGGGCCCTACAACTACAGGACAAAAAAAGAATATTTTGAAGTAAAATGGATAACCCCTTATCCAACTATTTTACCAAATGGCAAAACTACCTCTGGTTAATTAATGCTAATTCGGGTGATTAAATGATGTTTAATCAAGTTAATCCTGAAATTAATTACCATTAATTCATCATCAAAACTTGAAAAAATATTAATTTTTTTAAAAAAAACTCGATCCAGAAGCGGTTGATGTTAGTGCATTTGTAAACCGTTTCTGGGTTGAGTTTTTTCGAATGACAAAGTAAACCCAGAATCGGGGTTTTTACAATACCCACATAAACCGATTGTTACAATCGGTTTTTACTGATGTCCACATAATCCGATTATACCTTACTTTCAGAAACAAAATATTCATTACATAGTTTAGGAAATTAGCGCACTATATATATAGGATTCAGTATGGGAATTCTAGAATTTCACACATCAAATGTTCGTCAATGAACCTCCGAACACGTCGATACAACATCGTATATTCTTTGTGGTGAATGAACTTAGTTTCCCCATTACGAATTCTCCATAGCCCGTTGAAACGTTCCGGCTAAAATTCAATGAATTCTTAAATGTTAGTATATATGAGAAGTAAATACAGAAATCATAAATATAAAGGAATGATAACAGAGATAGAGATTAGAGATACTCACAAAGTAGTTATTTATTTATTGATAGCACACCAAAGCAAACTTGGAACCACACACAAAGGTAGGAAAATGCACTCAGAAAGGAAATACTCACAAATTTTCACACTCACACTCACACTCAAACTCAAACTTGAACTAAAACTTAAAAACTTCAAAGGAAAAACTTGCTCCTCTCCTTCACAAATATGAAGTATTTATAGAGGAGGAGAAACAA
>JAJJMB010001820.1:689095-723374 GCA_023531105.1 Papaver atlanticum | reverse complement strand
TCAAATACATTGAGGCAATTTCAGCCGGGTTTCTTTGAATATGTTCATTTTCAATGGCTAGAAGAGGTAATGACATGGTCATTATATGGGAGAACGCTCCTCTTGATAGGAGGAAGAATTTCCTTTAATGAGGCTTGCTTTAATTAAAAAGGGATCATTCTTTTTGCTGAAAGGATCATTCTTTTTATTAGAGCGGGAAATAGTTGGGGATTACTCACTTTTTCCCTAAAAGGAGATCGTGGATGATAGTCGTACACCATATTTCTAACTTTTACGTACTCTCGCATTGCACTTTTTATGTAGTAGAATCGAAATGCCAAGTCTCTCCATTTGCGGTTATTGGGATTCCCGATACCCCGGTAAAAGAACTCTTTAACTCTCCTCCAAAACATTGAATAGATTTTATTCGGACGTTCGCGGAACGTATTAGCAAACGATTTAACGAGACACAAATCTTCATACGGTTCCCATTCCATTTTCTAGGCTAAGTGTGTGATATGGGAGTGGCTCAAAGAGGTTGTCCTTATACAGATGAAGTCTCAACGGCTATTTTTTTCGAATTCAAATCACACAATCGGATTTTAGGGATGTCCACATAGACCGATTGTGTCCTTGCAAAATCATATAAAATATGTCTCTCAATAATCGGATTTTAATATTGCACATGTACTCCGATTCTTTGCAAAAAAAGATACAGAAAATGTGCCATTTTTCCTTAGTAGAATCGGATTACATGGAGTGCCCACATAAACCGATTATGAAGGTTGTCAAAATATGCCTCTCAACAATCAGATTTTAATAATGCACATGTAATCCGATTTTTGGCAAAAAAAAGTTACAGAAAAATTATCACTTTTCCCCAAAGGAATCAGATTACATGATATGACCACATAGACCGATTCTGAAAGTAAACCTCTGGAGAACTGTCAAAATAGGATTACATATAGGTAAATGTAAACCGATTCTGAAGGAAAAACTGCCAGAATCCTTCATTTTTTGCGCACACATTGTAGTTGGTTCTTTGTGTCGCGTCTTAGACAAACACAAACAATTTTCAAAAGAAACCCGATTCAGTCATTCATAAACTAGGAATATAACCAAACATAATTCGAAAATAAGTTTAAGACATAAGTTTTGACTCCATAATTATCCATAGTTAAAGACATAAGTTTGAAACCATTCATTCATGAACATCCCCGCCACGACCATGTCCACCTCGTTTAGCAAGTTGGGCGCTACTCGATGCACCTTCAGACATCTTTTTTTATGGTGACTCTCTTCCTCTTTTTCTTTGGCTCCTCCTCCTCCTCCTCCTCCACCGGTTCCCCAAACTTTGCACCCGCTTCTACATCTTCGAGACTGTTCAATTCATCAATCAGCTTTTCATTGTCCTTAACATTTTTCCCTCCCCTGATTTCTAGCTTTGCTTGGGTTATCAAGTGCCCGACTTGGCTTCTCTGTTTCCATTTTAAACAACAAACATTCAACAAAAAATGCTAAAACTATTAACGAAACCGTATTTGAGTAACAATACGCACCAGGTATTCAAGAGATTTATCTTTGTCCTCTATCCGTGGACTCTCATCTACTCGTATCACTCGAGTATGCGAAACATTGAGGTACCACGACATGTAACCCGGAATTGCATCATCATCTGTTCTCGATCGACCATCCATACTAAGTCTGTTGAACCTTCTATCTTCCCAATATTCACATGATGGTAAAGGCTGGTGAAAAATGTCAATATCATTATCGTATGACGCGTTTTTTTCCTCATTAATTTTAAACTTCTTGTGCTCCTTTGGGATTTTTTGTACGTAACCGCATTGTCTTGCGACTCTCGTCGGGTTGTACATTACATATCCTCTTGGGTGAAACAATGGCCCAAAATAAGTTTGTTGCTCGGCGCACCCAACCATCTTTCCTTTTGCTTTGGCCAAATCCTGCTTGTAAGGGTCAAAGACAACATCTTTCGTCGTCAAGTTGTCCAACTGGCGTCTCAACTTCAGATAGTCCACATCTTGGGACTTCGACTTACTTTTGTAGGTGTACATGTCTCCATAATACCTGTGGTCCCATTCCTTGTTCTCAAAAGCCATTTTAGCAAATATTGGGAAGTGCAAATATATCCACGCCTGCAGAAAAGCCATATTCCCTCTGATTTGGTTCCTTTGAGCCCTAGAAGCCTTTCTCAACTCGTTCAACGAGTGTGCAAGGATGGTAGTGCCCCAAGAGTATTCGTGAATCTTGTCAAATGGTTGCAACAACCGAATAAGGTTGGCGCTCACACGGGCACCGGAAACATCGGGGAAGATAACAACTCCCATGATGTAGAGGACATACGCATTGGCCATGGAGATAATACGTTCACGGGTCACTATTTTTCCCTCAGCACGAAGCTTCTTTTTTCCCATGAAGTTGTCCCTCAACTTCGAGAGATGGAATATCCTCTGCTTTTCCTTGCCTACTAGCATCCCTGACTTGGTATTCTCCTCATCCCATTGGAACTCATCCTTGGTGAACGCGTAAATCTTGTCCCAGTCAAGCTCTTGCACGTATTCTTCGTGCTTCACGGCTTTACCTTCTATCTTTAGCCCGGTAATGAACTTCTCATCATCTGGAGTTATCGTCATTTTGCCAAATGGAAGATGCAAAGTATCTGTTTCCCCAAAATATCTCTCGGCAAAGGCGGAATAAAGAGGTTTATCGTAACCAAGAACCAAATTTTCGACCGCATGTATCAACCCCGTAGAATTGACTAGATCGATTACTTCCTGAACTTTTTGAATGAGTGATTTTATTACTTCCAGTGGCCAAGCCTTCATCATACTCACTGACGTTCCTGGCTTCATAAGACAAACGACATCCATGTGATCCTATAAACAAAATAAACCCGATGGACAATAATCGAAACACTACACGGATAATAAGTTTTATGTTACATAGCATAAGGTTTAGGTAGTTACTATGGTATGGCAGACGACCGCGGCCCAACTGTATTTGTACCCCCATAACATCTGTCCTCCATCAGCGGGTAACCCGTAAACGGGATCCTTAGGGCCGCGAGGAAACATCTTCAGCGGGTCGGGCATGTGGGTACCTTTCTTCTTCTTAGGACTATCTATCTTCTTACCATCTATCTTACCTTGTTCTTGAACGTCTCCTCCTTGGACTGGTTGTTGAACTTCTCCTCTTTGGACTTGTTCTTGCAGTTGTTCTTGAACTTCTCCCATCTCTTCATCAACTTCATTGTCACTTTCTTCTTCATCAACTTGATTCTCACTTTCTTCTTCATCACTTTCATTCTCACCTTCTTCGTCATCACTTTCATTCTCACTTTATTCTTCACCACCTTCCTTTCCACCAATTTCTTCTTGGATGATCTCCTTGCCACCACTTTCTTCCTCATTAACTTCCTCCTCACTTTTTTCTTCAGCAGCTTCTCTATCACTACCTTCTTGTTCAGTAAGTGTATCGGAATCAGATTCTTTATGTGTTGGTTGCTCCGCTTGAGGTGGTGGGTCATTGATGCTGATCCCTTTGGCTTTACTCCCCGTGGCCCTTCGGTGGGAAGCATTCAAATTTTTACCGCCCTCTCGACGAGGTCCCAAAGTCTTAGGAGAATCAAAGTCATTTTTCCTCTTATATTTCTTTTCGGCTTGCTTTTGTTGGTTGCCCTTGTTTGGCCTGTAGAATATGGAGTTAAGTCAAGGTAAACAATCGGTTTACTCGATACACACATAAAGTCTGATTCCTAACATAACAAATCAACAATCGGATTATTTAAGTGCTCATATAATCCGATTCTAAAAAATAAAACATATAGAAACGATGGGCAGTTCTTCTTACAAGAATCGGTTTACTCAATATACACATAAAGTCTGATTCCTAACATAGCAAATCAACAATCGGATTATTTAAGTGCTCATCCGATTCTAACAAAAAAAACATACATGAACGATGGGCAGTTCTTCATACAATAATCGGTTTACTCGACATACATATAAAGTCTGATTATGGCTAAGCGGTTATGAACCAAAGTCTCCACAAGCGGTTTTTATGGGCACATATGTAATCTGATTTTAACGAAAAAAAGTTACATAAAAAACGGTTATCTCTACCATAACTGAATCGGACTATGTGGACATTAACATTGACCGATTCTGGTTCAAATTTTTCGAACCAAAAACACATGCAGCACAATCGGTTTTTGTGGGCATGAACATAAATCGTTTCTAAACACAATCGGTTTACAAGTACAATAACATAATCCGATTCTGTGAAACCCGGAAAATTATGATTTCAAAATTTTTGATTTTTAAGCGATTGCATGTTACTAAAGCCTAGTTTAGAGGATTTGGTTGATAGAAAAGTACCTGATTCGACCCATTTCCTCCTCTTGTTGTGCGATTAAAGATGGTTCATCTCGAGCAACCGTTTTCTTCTTCGGTTTGTTTCCAATCGCTTGAACAATTCCAGGATTACTCTGACTAGGATAAGTAATTCCAGTGGCTTGTTTGTATCTTGGTCGTTTCGACATTTTATGGAAGAAAAAAACGATCAATCGTTTTTGGATCGACGATGTTTTGGTTTCAAAAATAATAGAAAAAGAGGAAGAAGAAGAGATACACAATCGGTTTAAGAAGTTAATAATTGAATCTGATTTTAGTTTTAGGTTTTATTATTAAGAGTTAATGGGGGTAAATTGGTAGTATTAATATTTTTTAGAGGGCAAACTGGTAGTTTCAGCAAATTTAGACACCCCTTATCATTTCTTATTGGGTGGATGAAGTAATCTATAGGCCCCAAATAATCACACTAGACCCCAAACTAGCCAGGTTTATAAAACTAAAAAAAAGAAAAGAAAAAAAATTAAAGAAGGCAATCAAACTTTTTTTTTTTTTTTGAAAAAGGAAAGTTATATTAAAGAAAGAAAAAATGTACAAAACAGGATCAACACAGCACACACAGTACATGTGCAGGATTGAATCCCATTGAAACAAAATTTGATTTACAGAAATTCCCTTAAAAGTATCCTTATCAAAAAACCAAAGTGCAATAGTTTGCTTTACCACCGTAATCAACTCAGAAGCTTCCTTAGCCCATTAACTCAGAAGTTTCCTTAGCCATGCCACCATTATGAACTCAGAACCTTATCACGCTAAAATTAATAGGAAAAAAAAAACACGAAACAATTTGCCATATACCGTCCATACCCTTACCCTATAGCCCATGGTGGATTTCACAATCCTTTCACTGGACTCACTTTCATTTTGAATGAGATAGACTATTTTAGAGTTGGTCCCATCTCATAGTCCTTGTTCTTAACAGGGACGGGCCTAGCAAGGGGCTAACCTGGGCTATAGCCCGTCCCTTGATTTGGTAGTAAAAAAAATTAGTACATGTATTTACTAAGTTTCTATTATTAGCCCCTAAAGTTAGTACATATTTTTGCTAAGTTTTTATTGTTAGCCCCTAAAATGAATAGGTAATCACATCACATAAGCCCATTTGAAAAATCATGTTAGTTTTATCAGTGCTTTAGTCCAGTATTAATTAGAAAATGAAACCGATACGAGTTAAGTTAAAATTGATTGTTTTTTTTTCAAGGAATTATGAGAATTTAGTCACTTAATAGTGGCAAAGCAAGCTTACTAAACTTTTGCTTGGATATAATCATCGTTTTTACGCTTTTTTTGAAGAAAAATCATTTTCTAACTATCTAAAAAAAATTGGCGACCTTCGGCCCTGGTTCTTAAGCACCTCCAGATATGTCATGACTCATGTACAAGTTCTAATTAGTCATTCAAAAAGACCTCGTTCAAGCATTTCGTCCTGCCAAAATGTACTGCTTACTCCCAACTGAAATTCAAATATATAGATCAATACAACTTTCATACGTTCAAGTACAATCTAATTTATAATGATAAAGCAAGTACGCTGGTGTCCCTTTAGGAAAGTTGACAATAAGACATAATGATGTTATCCATCCTCAAGGACCTTACAATATAGACTATACACCTACTTCACACGCCAAGCAAACTGTGTGCCAACAGAAGCAAGTTTACATCCGAAAATGCTAGATGATCCCCACTCCCTTCCACCGTTCCCTTCTCCCGCCTACGTGTCGAGTAGGTAGTGGCCAAAGCCAATCATAAGGGAACCCCTATTTTTCCATGGGATCAAAATTAGTGAAATCAAGGGTATGGTGCCACATAAGGATGGATGGGAGTGGGGGAAGTGTAGCATCTTCGGTTTACATTATTTTTATTTGGACCATTTACAGAATGGTCATATTTTTTGTGATTGGGTCACAAAATGGTCACATTTTTGTAATTTGTTCACAGAACAGTCATACTTCCATCCGATTCAACACTTTTGAATAAAACGATATTATCTTTTCCTAAAATACCCTCCTTTAAAATACCCTTCCCATTTAACTAATTAGTTGAAGTGGTGGTGATGGTGGTGGTGGTGGAAGCTTAAGAATCTTCACTAAACCTCGGAGGGAAAGCGGTGAACCCTTTGAGTGAATGCGGTGTAACGAACCTGAATGCGATGTAACGAACCTGAATGTGGTGTAATGGTGTGTAAATGGCGGCAACACCACTTACAAATAGCATCACCGTCAAAACAATGAAGGCAAAATTTAAAATTGTGTATGAAGGAATAAGTAGGGAGGACACATAGGTAATTTGGTTGACATATTTAATTGTGAGTCATCACTTAATTCTCTTTTTTACAGAAGTGTGACCATTTTGTTAATAGTTTGTAACAGTATGATGGTTTTGTAAATCGGGTCCTAATACTAGGACTGTTTTGTATATTTTTCTTTTTTTTAAATCCGACTCGTCAGAAACGGAATGTGACTGAAATCGCCTGGCTAAAATCCCCGACTCAATGTTTGTTATTTTAATCAAATCTGACTCAACTGATCCAAAAAGATATGAGTTAATGGCTTGGTCCCATAGATTAGGGATATTTTGTTCCCTAATTCAAGCGGTTCTGACTCATGTAGCTAGTCTGATCGAACTGAAACTAAAAAAGAAAAAGAAAAAGAGATATGACATCTAAACTCATGCCAAGTTAGGAATCATGAGTTGTAATATTCAGAAATGATATGTATACGGAAGTTTTTAACTTCGATTTGTACCATGCTCTAATAGCAAGGGCCCACTATCTCTATTAGTGTGTCGGGACAAATTGAAGTGCAAAATTCGGTAAATCCGGAATTGCCCCGCAATATTTGCATCTCTTCCGTTAAATACGAGTGAGTATTCTTAGAATTTTGTCAGGGCTTCTTCTTACGTACGGTACCTCTAACACGACAGTACGAATGTCATATGTTTTGTAAGATTATGGATAATCCTAAGGGAGTCAGCTTTAAAAATGAATTTTGCTGGCATGGCTTTTAATGGGTTATTACCAGTTTGGATACCTAATACCATGTAAAACAAATTTTACTATGTGGTATTACGTTGTTTCATGTAATATTTGGTACCCACGACCCAGTAACTGATAACCCTACCAGAAATGTTTAATAGCTTATTCTTGAAATCCCACTGAGAAATTATGGGCTCCAGCCACCAAGAGATTGATTGCTCTAGAATCTAAGCACCTCCTGTTCTATGGACCAGACTATCACCTCTAGCCACTGCTGCCCCTACCAAAATAAACCCTTTAATCAAAACCATCAACATCACTTTGTCTTATCCTGATGGAGGTGCTGTCCATTCTCTGTACACTAAACGGTCTATCTACTTTACTCTTATCCAAAATAATTCGCTGCATTCAAATATTTTGGGCCATTTACAAAATGGTCAAGTAACGATCATACTTTTGTAATTTGGTTACAAAATAGTCATACTTTGGCCGATATAACAGCTGGGGAAAAAAACGGGGTTGCTTGTCCCCAAAATGCCCTCCCTTTTAACTCAAGCTACTGTTAACCATAGTTAAACTGTCACATGTGGCAGCTGCTGACATGGACCAACTCACACACGTGGAAACAGCTGACTGGACCAACTCTGACACGTGGAAACAGCTGACAGATCTTCCTGATAGGGGAGCACTGATGTAGTGATCAAACTTCAGAACAACCCTCTGCCATATATGGCCAAGCAAGCAGACTCAACAACCATTTCTTGTGGGTTTTCAATGGCAACAATAACTCTGGCAGCCATCATAAGCTTCTCTCATGTTTTTCCAAGGTTTATAATGCAAATACCTGACAACCAAAACCATTAATAATCTGAATAGCAAAAATACATACTAGCTATCAATGACAACAGCTTGAGTATGTACCTTGTCAAGTTAATCAAAACAATTTTCACCCCCAAAGTACTTTTCACAAATTCTCTGTAGACTTCAATACCCATTTCTTGAGTACCAGAAACTAGACCTCTAAAATCACCACAGTTCACATCCAAATTATCAAAAAATAACCTTATTAGTAGCACAAATTTCAACCTAAAATTTTTAACTGGATTCTTCACATATTTCCTGCACAGACACATAACAAAATACAATTTACACTATCAATTATTAACACAACCATCAATTGTAACAGATAACATTTAGTATTAATCCCCAATTTGTGATAAAAATCCCGAAATTCAAAAAATTAGTGTTTCTGAAAATAATTCGAAATTCACAGTATGGGTTTGTGATTACCAACCTCATTATGTTTGCAAACATCGTGACGTTTTCTTGTAAGAAAACTGGGGTTTTCCAGAACCAGTTACTTGTTTAAGCTTTTATCTGTCATAAAACACCATTAAAGTTAAATCAAACCATAAACACAAACTATGAGCTCTTAGAAGCATCTGTTGATGATCAAACTCACTAGAAATCTCTCCTTCACTCAATCGCCATTGTTGCAGAGCTTAAAGAATAGAAATGGAGAGAGAAACGGCGGACAATAACGAAGAAGAAGATGAGAACCCTAGCGGTTATATCATCTGATTTGTTTTGACCAATCTTATCCGTTGAAATTATCCTCGGGATTTAAGATTAGCACGATCTATGGTTACAGATTTGGTTTAGTTAGGTTAGGGACAGAAAAGTAAATCCATTTCTCTATTTAACTCTGACTTTGTGGGACCTACCGACTTAACACCCTAACTAACGGAAATGTGACTGTTTTATAAATTGTTTGTAACTGGACGACCATTTCGCAAATCGGGTCTTAATAGTGGGACTGTTTTATATATTTCCCAAATATTTTCCGGAAGTATCACAATGAGCTATTTTACATTCAGTTGGTTTCTATGATACCTATAAAAACATTCGATAAATGAAAATTTGTCTGAATCATCAGGATTGATCAATAGCCTGTATGAATAGCACATCGGAAGTAGATTTTTGATTTTTAGAAGTCGAAAAATCAGAAATCAGTTTAGGTGTCGAAATTTCATAACGACTTCTAGAAGTCTAAAAGGTAACTTCTTGTGAAGCAAAATAGTTTTGTTTTTGACTTCTGTTTTTGACTTCTATTTCGAGAGAAGCAGAAGTCAGAATCAAATTTGTATCCAAACGCGATATAAATATGATCTAATCTAATTCTAAAATGTTCTTGCACAAATAACATCCGCGTAAAAAAAAATAAAAAAATCTCTTGTGATGTTACTAGTTCTAAACTTCTCAAACATTATACCAGTAGACTTTTCTCTCATTAGTTGTTGTGACGCTTCTAGTTCATAATTTTTTTTAAATAGTTATTATGATGCTGCTGGTCCAAAAATGTCAGAGTAGCATACAGCCATGCAGGTAAAATGTTTATTTTCCAAAGTTCTCAATGATACAAGCTTATCGTCATGGCACATGTTTTGTGGCTAAAATAATCTAAATACTCGTATGAGATTAACACAAAAACATGAAATACAATCCTCTTTAAGGCTGTCATTCTAAACCCATCCTCCTTACTCCAACCACCGTTAGATCATCCACGTTTCAAGATCACAGAATCTGTGTTCCTATTAAGGACGACAGATTTATTACAAATCCAAAATTCCTCAGTTTCTTCTGAAAAACATTTCTCTCTCTCTCTCTCTCAAGAAAAGATTTTTAGGGTTTTGTGATTTGTCGAGAGAGGAGGAAATCAAATCAAATCAAATCAAATCAAATCAGAAATGGCATCTGAAGAAGTTGGGAAATCAAGGATTGTTAGTTTAGCTGAAGAAGCTAAATTAGCCGCTACTGAAACTGTTAAAGAAGCAGCTCCTCCTAAACTTGCAATCTTCAGTATTGCTAAATCTCTTATTGCTGGTGGTGTTGCTGGTGGAGTGTAAGACCCAACTCTCTTTTTGGATTCATTTGATCAATTTTGTTGTTTTTAAGATTGGGTTTTGTGATTTTAGGTCTGGGTTTTGTTTGAATCTTGATTTAGATTGATTATAAAATTATAAAATTGAGTTTTTTATGACTGATCATAGGTATTTTGTGAAATTATGACTATTGTTTTGATCGGATTTAATGGATCAAAATTGAAACTTGGTAAGTGTAGTATGAATGGTAGGCAGATTGATTGTTAGGGTTTTAAGAGAATGAATGTGGTTTTCTATAAGGATTGAAATTTGGGAAATTGATAGTTGGTGGTAACCTAATGTAGGTCGCGTACCGCTGTTGCGCCGTTGGAGCGGTTAAAGATCTTGCTTCAGGTATAATTTTGCTGCTCCATGTGCAAGGTGGTGTCTTTTAGTTTGTGTGATCTTTAAAAATTAATGCTGGTTCTTGGGATTGTTGAATTTTCTCCAGGTTCAAAATCCTCACAGTATAAAGTACAATGGAACGATTCAAGGTTTGAAGTATATTTATAACACCGAGGGTTTCAGAGGACTATTTAAGGGCAACGGTACAAATTGTGCACGTATTGTTCCCAATTCTGCAGTCAAGTTCTTTAGTTACGAGCAAGCATCGAGGTAGATCCTTTCTTCTGATATTAGAATGGAGCAATTTAGTTGAATGCCGAAGGGGTTTGGTGCAATAATGTTTTAAGATGTTGCTTCTAGTTCTGCTATTGTCGTTACTAATATTAGCGTCCATTTTCTTACCAATCCTCGTATTGTGACAGGGGTATATTGTGGCTTTATCGTCAACAACCAGGCAATGGTATGAAAATCCCTGCAATGTTATCTTCACTATAAGCATGTTTACAACGTTGATGGTTATAATGGATACATGTTTGGTAAGTTTTAAGATTGCTGCCTAATAAAGTTGCAATAGCATTTAAAAATCTTACCTTCTTTTGGTAAAATTTTGCAGAGGATGCGCAACTTACCCCTCTGCTACGACTAGGAGCTGGAGCATGTGCTGGAATAATTGCCATGTCAGCAACTTACCCAATGGACTTGGTGCGGGGGAGGCTTACTGTCCAGGTATTGTCTCGACTAGTGCTTTTAACTTTGGCCACTATTCCTTCTTTTCTTCTTCTTTTTCGTATGAAAAGTGTTAATTTTATTGTAGAAAAAGAGAATAAGCCGTTGTCACTTACAAGACAGAGATCATTGCTGAATTATCTCGACCCAATTACTGAGTGATCCCGTGCACCCATAAGATCCTGAAGACCCTGATAAAGTAGTACAATATGTCTCGGTTATACCCATGAGAAATAAGCTGTTGTCACTTACAAGACAGAGATCATTACCAAATTACCTCGACCCAATACTGAATGTTCCCTTGCAGCAATGAGCTTCTGAAGACCTTTTTAAAGCAGTAACATGTCTCTGGCATGCTGACAGTGTGGTACATCCATGCCTCTATGCCTTAGATTAGCCATTGTAGGGTGAAAGTTGTGGCACACTGATAAGAAACGGTCGTTTCTTATCATATACCGACCACAATATGAATGTGGTCTTATGGGGCACACATTTCCATAAAAACCGAGGAAATGAACTGTTGATAGCGGCCATAATGATGACCACAACATGATTTGTCATTGTTCTTATTTTATTAGATTTTCCTTGTCCAGTTTATGTTGCTTTGGGACCATGCTTATCCATTTACTTTCTAAAACTTTCTATATGCAGACAGACAAGTCTCCTTCCCAGTACAGGGGAATTGCGCACGCCCTAACAACTGTCCTTAAAGAAGAAGGCCCACGAGCTTTATACAAAGGATGGCTTCCTTCTGTAATTGGAGTTGTAAGTCTGTTACCCGTTATGCGTGTTCAATTAGTTATTGCAATACTTGGTTGTCTTTGTTATTGAAGTCCTGACTTTCTGAAAACCTATAAAACATTCAAATAAGCCGACACGTGATTCTTTGTTGAATGGTTCAAGCTGCGTTGGTCTTTACTCTTATTTTTGGTGGTTATAGGTTCCGTATGTCGGCTTGAACTTTGCTGTATATGAATCCTTGAAAGAGTGGCTGATCGAGACCAAGCCATTAGGACTGGTCGACAACAACTCTGAGCTGGGTATTACCACAAGGCTCATGTGCGGAGCTGCTGCAGGAACTGTTGGCCAGACAATTGCATACCCTCTTGACGTCATTCGTCGTAGGATGCAGATGGTGGGTTGGCACAATGCTTCATCAGTTGTCACTGGTGAGGGGAGCGGCAAAGCTTCACTTGAATATACAGGCATGGTTGATGCATTCCGTAAAACAGTTCGAAATGAGGGTTTTAAGGCATTATATAAAGGCTTGGTGCCTAATTCCGTGAAGGTAAGCGTTCTATATTTATCGACCAATATTTTTTACATGAATTGTGCAGGACTATTAGGTTCAGTTATTATTAGTTACTGCAGGGAGCTGAATCTGACCAATCATCCGTTTTACTGCAGGTGGTTCCATCCATAGCTATTGCCTTCGTGTCATATGAGTTGGTGAAGGACGTTCTTGGAGTCGAGATGAGAATATCAGACTGATGAACTCACTCAGTATACGAGGAAGTTTGAGGGAAGGGAATCTGCTGACTTCAAAGATGCTCTATTTTTTGTAGGCGGAAAGAGAAGGCCCGAAATGGAAATTGTAGATGGATTTAACTATTTTACATTTTCACTGAGAAAAAAGAAAGAAAAGAAAGAAGCTTCTTACTTAGAGGGTGGTAGTAGTATTGTGTTTTCTTAGAGTGTGTCTTCTTTACTATTTATCTCAGTGTGTTAAGAAATAAAAACAGAAAAAAAAATTGTATTATCGTATTTATGGCTTCTCATTCTTGATGCACTCATTATAATTGAAATAAGAGAAATGCAAAATGTGAATTTGCATATGATGATGCTGCAACTAGTTAGTAATAAAGAAGAAAAAAAACGTTTCACTGAGCTTATTAGACTGGTTTAATGGTTACTTCTCTGTTCATATATTCAGTCATTCTTCTTGTTTAGCAGAGTACTTTTTTGGTAAACCCAGGAATTCCTCCCGTGACTATGTCTGCTCATTTTCCTCTCATGCATGTAATTCCTCATTTTTTGTATCCTAACTCAAACTTTCAACAACCATACAGATTATCATGTTAAGTTCTTTAAAGATGTTATCAACTTTATGTATTCAATTCTAGACTTTTGAAATTTTATCTGACCTATTTTGAGAGACTCATATTTCTTATTTGTACAATGCTCATCCTCTGTTTGATAAAATGCCTTAAAGAAGTGCCTTGAAATTGATTGTAATTTAAGGATTCTAAAGAGATATTGATTAGTGGTTTTTGTTTATGTTACAGCTAATAGATTGAGATTAGAAGCTGAAGTGTGCTTGTAATGAGAAGCTGAAGTAAGACTACTGCAATTGGTACAAAGACGATGGTGGATTGAAGGTAAGCTGTGATTCATTTCCTGGTATGCAAGGAATGCTCATGTTTTTTGAGTATATTCTCTTGCATAAAGAATAAGTGACACCTACACCACTCTAACATAATACAATTTACGTTATACTTGAATTAAGATAAGAAACTGAGCATTATATGGAGATATTGAGTTCTTGGTCATGATCTTTTGCAAGCAATCATTTTAGTTTCTTCTTGCCTGTAAAATTTCCATAGTAGATAGTCGATATTCCTTGGTTTTTTGTAATATATGTCCCTCCCTGTGTTTTAAGTATGTATGTTGAATCTCTGGAAACTCAACAATGAGCGTATCATGGTAATTTTTCTCTTCGGTCGTCCACCCAACTGCGCGCAGTCATCTAGTTTATATTAATCATACTGTGTAATGTGTATGTTAATCTGAAACTCGGGTTACTGAATCTGTTTTTGTTTTGAACTAGTGGCAGGAGGTTGAAGAGAAAGAAATTGGAAACCCTAAATATTGATGTGAAGTTTGTGTTTAGAGGTAAGACTAGTGTGATTTCAAGGTTGTGGTGGAGTTACAGAGATGAGAAATGGACAGCAACAGCTATCTGGTGGTCAAAGTGGCGGTGGTGGTGGAATAGGAAGAGGAGGAGGAGATCAAATTGATGCTCTTGGTAGACTCTTGTATGTATCTCATTCCTCTCTCTTTATCTCAATAGATAACTCAAATAAAATACTTACTCCCATGAGGAATGACAATCTCATTTGGTGTTAACTTCCATTATATGTTATGAATTTCGGTACAAGCCCTTTTTTATCTCTTTGAACTTTATATAGGTCACGTGTATTGCGGCACATGGCTTTAGAGCATATGAGGAATGATGGTTATGTGAAAGTGAATCATCTACTGAAGTTGGATTTGAAAACAGTCGCCAACATTCCATTGAATTCACACACAGTTGATGATATTAGAGAGGTGAAATTTTATAACTCTTCTCTACCCTTTCATGCTTCTTTAAAGTTTATGCATTCATTGCTCGGTTTCATATAGAGTGTAAAAGAGCAATCATGGAGTCAGTTCTATTAGAAATCGAATCATTGCGCGATCCCTCTCCTTAATACATTTATCTCGGGAGCAATCATGGTAATTGCTATATCATCATTCAGGCTGTCAGGAAGGATAATAAGCAGCGTTTTGGCCTCTCGGAAGAGAACGGGGAGCTGTTGATACGTGCGAACCAAGGGCACTCTATAAAGGTAACTAGATCAAATGGCTTGTAACCAGTATTGAATTTGATAGATTAAGGTGTTCTGCTGAGATTACAACATTGGTTGAACAGATTTAAGTTAAAGTTGAACATGGTTCGTCTCAAAATTTGACGTATGTTTTATCTTTTATGTTTCATTTCAGACAATTGAATCTGATAACTTGTTAAAACCCATTCTTTCAGCTGAAGAAGCTCCAGGTAGAAATCCTAATTGCATGATTTGTCAATCCTTTTTGGAGTTAGATTTTAGTCAGTCAAATGATTTTCTTCTAAACAATTTGTGCAGTTTGTGTGCATGGAACCTATACAAAGAATCTCGAGTCAATTTTGAATACCGGTCTCAAACGCATGAGAAGATTGCATGTTCACTTTTCAAGTGGTTTTCCAACAGATGGAGAAGTAATTAGTGGTATGGTTTTGATTTTATCCATTTCATATGCTGTAAGTCGGTGAAATTTAACTTGGTTGGAGTATGAATTTCGGATAGTCTGTTTTTACCAGGAATGCGGCGAGATGTTAATCTCCTGATTTTCCTAGATGTCAAAAAGGCTTTGAGAGGTACTCTACTTGTGTTTTGCTTTTCACATTTCATGTATGAACTTAACTCGTTTTTTCATTTGAGATGGATCAGTTAATTATGCTGTGCTTTCCTCTTTGGTTTCAGAGGGAATGAAACTTTATATATCAGAAAACAAGGTGATTTTGACGGAAGGTTTCAATGGTGTTGTACCTGTTAAATACATTGAGAAGATTGAAACATGCCCACACCGACAGCTAGTACCCTTCTAGTTTGAACCTAAGAAACAACTTTGATGGACTTACCGGAGGAGGATTGAGGAATGGAAATCTGACGACGTCAACAGTCTTCAATTTTGTAGTCTAAAAGGAAAATAGTAGAGAGTAGAGACAGATAACTAAAATGTGAATTTACATATGATGCTGCAACTGATAACATTTTTGGTTTGAAGGTTACTTGTCTTTTCATTCATTCAGTTCATACTTCTTGTTCAATAAAACTAGCAATCTCTTTATTTGTTAGTCGTTATTGCAGTGATAACGAGCCAACCAGGCCATAAGTCACAAGCAATGGAATTGTTGCTTCCTTCACCCCCTGCCATATTGTTGCAGCTAAACAATTGCCCTCTCTTTATGTTTTGTGGAACTAATAGAATGAACTGAAGTTTTTTTTTTTCTTGAAAGAAAGAAGCCGATTATATTAAACAAACCAGAATTTACAATAGGATTTTTTTTTTTACTGAGATGAGATCAGGAGGATGAGAACCCCATTCCTGAATTACATTAGACTTCCTAGCTAGCTTTGCCAAATCATGAGCTGCCCTTTAAAGTTTTCATTAACATACTTGCAGAGAGTTTTCTGAAAAGCAGTAAAACCGAATTTACAATCATTTACATAAGAAAATTTTGTCCAGTGCATATCTGTAGCTGCTCCATTGATTGCATTCACAAGAGATTAGTTATCTGAGACAAACATAACATTTCTCAATGTTGCTGATCTGGCCATTCAATAGCCATCAAAAGTGCCTTCACTTCTGCTTCAATTACTGAATCTGCATTTTTTTGGCCAACATCTGGCTGCTGCAAAAGTTCCATTTGATCTATATATGAGACAATGCCACATCCTGCAAGAGTGGAGTTTTTCTTTAGAGATGCATCAACTAAAATAAGATTACAATCTGTATTATTATTTATTAGCTAAGATAGATGAAGTTAACCAATGCTTATTCAGACACAATGCAGAAGAAAACTTATGCTGGTTTAGAATATACAAGTTCTGTGTTTGGTTTAAGCCTTAAGGTTTCTAATTGAATTTTGATATCATGAATCACAGAACTAGAACTAGGACATTGTTGTAAGTTGTCAAGACTAGCTCTACATCTGGCTTTCTGAACCTGCCAAAAAATTACCACAAATATTATGCAAACATTTCCATATGAAAATTTTAAACTTGGGAAGGATATCCATATGCCGAAGTCTAAGCCATTGTTTTTGCTCTTGAGGGGTAGCAATACACTGGCCCTGAAACACAGCTATATAAGTTGATCTGGTTGAAAAATTGCCAGAGTTAGTGAGTGACCATCTGAGAGTATATTCCGTGCACATGGTATTCTAATCTGTAAAATTTCCGTAAGTTGAGAAGGATTAAAGAGCTCTGCCAAAGCAGATTCTTCCCGCACATGAGAATACTGATTTATGAGTTGAGAAACTTGGGGTATAATACTGTAAACGAAAAGCAGTAGGTCTGTCCAGTTTCTGGTCCTCTAGTTTTACCCAATTGTCTTGTCAGATACTTATCTCTTCACCTAAAGCAATTTCTGAAACATGATACCTTCTAAAAATATTGAATGATAAAATCGTACCAACTGATAAGAATCTAACAAGGAGAAAAACACACACCGACTTAAGGAGTTCTCTGATTCTTCTGAAGCGATTTCCTCAAGACGGTCGCACTGTTCATTGTGGTAGTTACTGGTTCCATCTGTAGCTATTGCATTTTTGACATATGAGATGGTGAAGGACGTTCTTGGAGTCGAAATGATAATATCAGACCGATGAACTCAATGGAGGGAGAATGAGGGAAGGAAATCTGCTGATTTCAAAGATGCTCTATTTTCTTGTGGGCGAAAAGTGAAGCCCAGAAAGAAAATTGTAGACGAATAACTATTTTACATTTTCGCTGAGCAAGAAAAAAAGAAGCTTCTTACTTAAAAGAGGGTGATAGTGTTATGTTTAGCGTCTCTTCTTTCTTATATTTCAGTGTGGTAAGAAATAAAAACAAAAGACTGCATGATCATATTTATGGCTTCTCATTCTTGGTGCAGTCATTATAATTGAATAAGAGAAATGCAAAGTATGATATTTTGTTACAATTTAGTAGTAATGGAAAAAAAAAACGTTTCACCAGTCTTATTAGGCAGAGTACTTGTTTACTAAAACTAGCCTGTGCAGAATTTTGGTCATACTGAAACTAGCCTCTGCGGAATTTTGTGCCTAATTAACCTGTTTTTGGTTAATCGCAGTGTTGCATATAGAGATGGATAGGTATATGGTGAAATTGAGCTGCAGACTGCAGTCATGATTTGGTCAGTAGTGTTCATTGATTCAAGGACTGCAATTCCATTTCACAATTTTCCTTTTATGTGTCTCTACAAGTATAATGTGTTACGCAGCTGACAAAAGATCATGGATTGCAGAAATCTGAATTGTAAAAAAGCTTGAGAAAACAATTGTAAAGAATTTGATTCAGTTTTATGATATTGACTTACTATTATGTTTCGCAACTGTTTTGCAGCCAGTCTGAGCAATTTCAGCTGATATTGTCACTTTTGATCTTTTTTGCACATTACAGCAACATAATATAATGTCACTGCCACACATTACAGTGTTGCCAGTGCTTTTCCAGCCAGTCTGAGCAATTTCAACTGATACTGTCACTTGTTCCTTGCATTTCTTTGGTAAACTCTGCTGCTCTTGTAGCATTATTTGACTTAAGATAACCCTTAATGATGGTACCATATGTAGTGGCATCTGGTATGCAACCTTTATTTTTCATTTCAATGATCAGTTTTTCGGCTTCAGTAAACATCCCTACTTTGCACATGCCCTTGATCATAGCGTTATATGTTACGACGTCCGCAACTAATCTTTTGTTTGAGATTTCAGAAAACAATTGTCTTGCCTCCTCAATGTTTCCAGCTATGCATAACCCTTTCACAAGTGCATTATATGTAACTATATCCGGAGATACCCCGTAAGTTTGCATCTCAATTAACATGCTCTGAGCCATTGCAACGTCTCCGGCCTTGCATAGTCCATCTATCAGTGCACTATACGCAACTTGGTTGGGTTTCAATCCCTTATTTTGCATTTTCTTGAGCAGTTGAATAGCTTCGTCCAACCTAGACCTCTTGCAATACGCATTAATCAACACCGTAAAGCTGTAAACGTTTTGTTCCAAGCCCTTGACCGCCAGCAAATCAAACAATCTGTGTGCCTCCTCTAGCTTACCGGTCAAACACAAACCACGTATCATCGAAGTATAAGTAACTACGTCGGGCAAAATCCCATTCCCCACCATTTCATCAAAATATCTTATTGCTTTCTTCCACAATCCGCGCCTGCAAAATCCATTTATTAGAGAACTATAAGTATATGAGTCTGCAGAAACTCCTCGAACAGACATGCTATTGAAGAGTCTAACTGCTTCACTTAGCCTGTCAGAATTGCAAAGCCCATGAATTAGACAGTTATAAGTATACGAATTCGCATTAACTCCTCGTCTAGACATGCTATCGAAGAGTCTGACCGCTTCACTTAACCTATCAGCACCGCAAAGCCCGTTAATCAGAGAAGTATAAACAAAGACATTTGGTACAATTTTCGAATCGTTCATCATTTTTGAAAACAGATTCATAGCCTCGTCAACCAATCCTCTTTTGCATAGGTTCTCTATGATCACACTATACGAAACACTATTAGCTCCGCATTTCCATTTATCCATGTTCCTCAGCAATTCAAGAGCACGGTCTAATTCACCAAATCTACAAAGCCCAGTGATCATTACACCACAAGTTATCGTATTCGGTTGAACTCTTCTTTCAATCATTTTATCAAACAGTTCAACCGCAGATTGAATCTTCCCCTGCAAACAAAACCCATTGATCAAACTAGTGAATGTCACAATGTTAGGATCATAACCCCTCTTCAGAATACCCCCAATCAAGCTGAGCCCATGATCAGTTTTCTTCAATTGACAACAACAGTTAATCAAAATGTTGAGTGTAAAGAAACAAGGTTGGGATTTTCCAAGAGCGTTTATTTTCCTGTACAAAGTGATTACATCTGAATAAGATTTATTTTCGTATAGTGAACTTAATAGATGAAAGGATGTAGATTTTGATGGCAGGTGATCATTGTTCATTGCAACCAATTTATCAAAGTAACCCAAAGCATCATCTAGTTTCTTGATTCTCCTAGACTTACATTCATTAATCACTTCAATTTCTAAAGGATGGGATGTCTTCGAACCATAACTTTTATTACTGCTTAGAAGAAACAGATGAGGAGGAGGAGGAGGCCGCAATGGAGGATGGTAATTTGAGATTACCTTTCTTATTAGAGGGATCATACTGTGTGTTGAAGGAAAAGGAAGAAGATCGGTCTCAGCTCTGATTTTCTTGATGCAACTCCATATTTACGTGTTTGGCTTTTGTTGACTCGTCATCTGGATCTGACTCGGTACGGGTCAGTTGTCAGACCGTTTGTTTTTTAGTTTGAGACAGATCTGATATGTGACCTAACTCAGACCTAATCCCTGATTCGGTTCTGTCTGAGTCGATAAATTAAATGCTCCTATTTCACAGGACCAATCTTCTTAGATGAATCATTATTCAGTTTAAAAGGAAAAGGAAGAAGATTGGTTTCAGTATGGAATTTTTTCTAATTAGATTAATTGTAGAAAAGCTTTATTAAATTTACACCATGTTTGTTTACTCTTGACTCATTTGAGTCATCTGGATCTGACTGAAATCACCTGATTTGAGTTATATCTGACTCGATATGATCTGACTCAAAAATATATGAGTCAGTGGTTTGGTCCCATGAGTCAGGGGTATTTATTACCTGACTCAAATGGGTCCGAGGCAGGGGTTAGATCAGAGTCATAGTATGAGTCGGATCTGACTCAAAATAGAAAACAAACGGCCTGATTGTTGACTCGGCACGAGGTAGTTGTTGACTTAGACCCAGACGCAGAGTCAGCCGCATACAATCGAGGTCTTACATTATGAACCCTGAACTCTAGTTAGGGTAATACATTGGAATGGAATAGAAACACAAGACCACGGACTTACCAAGTCCAAAGTGTCTGCCAGACTCGGGTTTTAAGGAATAAAAACCTTATTTCTGATCCGGATTTCGTGCAAATGCATCTTAATTTCCATAAACAAAACTCTAATTGTTTGATTGGTGTTGTTGGTCAACAAGAGAACATTTTTCAAATTCACTCAATTGGTTATGAGTCGTTAGCATCAGTATTACTGCCTAAAATGTTTATTGAAGATGAAAGTACCGAAGAGGATGATTCATCGTCAACATTGACTGAGGATTCAGCATTGAGTGGGATTGATGGTTATGCAGCTCAAATGGATTATCCATTTAAAGATTTAGGACTTACTGTTGATTTATTTGGTTCGTGTAATGGAATTGTCTGTCTATGGTTTCATGATGAGTACCGGGGAGATCAGGATGATTTCTTTTGTCTTTGGAACCCAGCAACGAATGAATACAAGAGAATTTGTGAAGCACCAGAAAGATATAGTTACAGCGACATCAGATTATATGCTTTTGTTTACGATCCCACGGCTGAGGATTATAAGTTCATGATTGGTGTACGTGTATCCTTTGAAGAAAAAACAAGTGAAATGAGCTCCTTAGTCCATCTCTATTCGTTGGCAACAGATTCATGGAAGAGCTTTCCAACACCTTGTGATTTCACTTCGGCTCGAAAATCTGAGGTACTTTTTAATGGAGATCTTCATTGGGATGCCTTCCATCCCGATACATCGATAGTCTCTTTGGATATTAGGAACGAGGAATTCAAAGCAATTCAACCACCATCAGGACCCTTCGACCTTCTTCTCGTGGGGGTATTGGAAGAGCGCCTTTGTGTACTTGTTGAAGATGAAAATATTGACATATGGAAAATGGAAGTTTATGGAGATCCAAACTCATGGACTAAATGTTATACCATTACCCATAAGATAATAACCAGTAGATGTAGTCTTCATTGCACTTTAATGAAGTTTATGTGGTCATTTGAAAATGGTTTTATTCTATTCGTGGAGTTCGGTTACCTATGTTTATATGACCCAGAGCATGGGAGCGCTGCTGAATTTAAGCTGAACTATATTTTGGCAGAGAATTATTCAGAAAGCTTAGTTTCATTAAACTCTGGTATCTATGTCGGCGCAAGAACAGTAAATAGTTGTTACACGGAGCTTCAGGTACTAAATTTACAAGATGCATTGTTTCATGTATCTTTATTGTTCTTACTAATTACCAATTTAACTTACAGTGTGTGTATGTTTGTGATTGTTAGATTCTTAAGAATAGAAACACAGTTCTTGAAGCACGTAATGCCCAATTGGTTGCTACTAATGCTGAACTACAGACAAAGCTTCACGAGTCTCAAGTAGCATATCAACATCTAGAACAACATGTTAATGCTCAGGTTTGTATTATCGTCTTTCACTTGTGTGAATTCTTACTAATAGAGGCTAGTGTTTTAGGCTAAAAAATTAGAAAAAAATAAGAGCTGATTATGCAAATCGAATTAGCAAGAAAAGAAATCTTCGCATCCGAGTTTCTTTTCTTTCTTTTTTATTTTTATTTTTATAGCTGGTTGGTTTCATTTTGTGGTAAAAGGAATTTTGGGTTTTCTTCATTGCTATGTGATTTTGATACTGCAGAAAGAAGTAGTTGGGAGTAAAAAAAACGAAGTAGAAGAAGAAACTGCTATGACCAAGAGAACCGGTCGAAAGAGGAAGGCGCAATGCCAATATAATACAGTAGGTTTTTTGATTCACCAATTATGTAATCTGGAATGCATCGTTATGTTGGTTTAGCAGGGGGGAATTGGTAAAAGCTATAATTTTGTTGATAACTGTTTTGTACCTACATATGTTGATTATAGAGGAAGGCCTCGAAAGCGGTTGCAGCAAGCCTGCAAGAAAGCACAGTTTTCGAAGATGAGAGTCTCACTGTGCTGCAGAGAGCTGAGAAAGAGCAAGCTAAACTTGTTCAATTGTCGACTGGTGGTAGTCTGGAGCCTTACCAAATCAAAGGTACGAATTGGTTAAAAATCTAGGGGTTTGGATATAGGTGTGTTTAGGTCCTTTAGGATGTTCTGTTTACTGGAATGGTATAGAATTAGCCATTGTTTATGGATGTTTACTGCTTCATTTTTGTTCCATGGTTGATGATTATTTGTGGACTATTCTAGATAGACTCAGTTATATACCAAACCGTTGTATTGGTCCTTCTATGATGATATACGTTGAGAACTTGCAAAATACTTTCTCATGCATTGTTGGAAAATGGTATTTTGAAGCCTGTAGTGGGAATGTTTTTTTATAGCCATGAATTAGGAGCTGGTGGAAGTATCATCTGCTGTGAAATACTGAATTATATGTGTCCCAATTGTAACTTATGCACATCATGTTCATTGCACATAAGTGGGCAGGGTTAGTATATAGCGATATATGTAGGTAGATTGAAGAAATATGTTTCCTTTTTTGTTTGTTTTTCTCTTCTTTTTTTTAATTAGCTTCCGATCTGTAGAGTGTAGAGGTATCCTTCGTTATGGTTACAAACTTTCTGTCTTTAAGATAAGTAAATACGATAGAATTATTTTTGGAAAGTCACGCACACACTAATTTTGAATATAAACAACATAGTAGTATTAAGACTTCCTCAGGCGTATGGTTTTAGGTTATGAATGTTTACATCGATTGCTGAAGGATGTTCCAATTACAGTTCAAGTAATAACCCTTTTTTTCTGTTTGTTTTTGCTTTCTTGTAGACGGATCTAAGAGTCACTCTACTTCTAAGGACTCTTACCAAACGATGACCGTAAAAAAGCTGCGCGCCCTTCTAAAAGAAAGAGGTTTGATGGTGAAACGAAATAAGGGAACAATCAAAAAACATGTCATTTGTTATTTTAACTGCTTTGGCCACTTGCAAAAACCGTTGAAAATCCAAGAGAACCTGAGGATCTTTATAAATGTATATGGTTCATTGATTGATACCTTGAAACTTTTACAGGATGAGCTGATTGCATGTCTCACAGGCATTTGAAAACCTTCCAGAACATAGCTTTTGAAGATAGAGCACCTTGGGAGAGAGCTAATTCAATATCGACTCTGTGCCTTCAATGGCACTTGAGTGAAAATGCAGGTGCGTTATATGGTTCATCACTTGTATCTCAAAATGTGTCCAATTTGGAGCATTCTTTTCAACTGAATGAAAACGTTAGTTGTGCAAGTCCAATACTTCTTTCGTGTAAGTCGTGTAATTTTTGTTACTTTTGCAAAAGATAGTCACCGTAGTGTATTTAAACTCTGATTTCTAAACAACTGCACGTCTCTTATTTGTACTGCGAGATGATTCAACTGACTTTTGCACGTCTAATGGCAGGGAAACATATTATCTGCTAAATTCAGTACAAGGAATGATCCAAAGCCTACTGCGCCTCCAAGACGCACACCACTTCAGTTGTACTTTGTTTTTTTGCGATCCTTAGGAATGTACTACAGTATAAAAACATCGAATCTACGATATGTTAGAAAGTAGGCTTGTATTACAAGGGAACTAGCTATAGATCAGTGCATTGCAGTTCTACTGAAACAAGAAGATTGGTTTCAGCTCTGATTTTTTCACCATATTAGACTGAAGCAAGTGGTCAAAATTTGTACCACGCAGGTCACGGGTTCGAATCTCGTTGTAAGCACACTTTTTTTCATTGTTTCTGTAAGTGATTTCAACCTTTCACAAATCAAAAATACACCCTGACATATTGTATTTGCTATATAGCATGCTGTTGCAATTAAACAATAACCCTCTCATTATGTTTTATTGAACTAACTGAATGAATTGAAGATGACTAACTTGCTTATGTTCTAAAATCAAGTTACAAAAATAAAATTTGGAAAAGAAAAACAACACAGATTACAAAAAATTGAAGGATGAAATTGTATCAACTGATAAGAATCTAACAGGGAGGGAAATACACACCGACTTAAGTTGTTCTTTGGTGCCTCTGGAGAATCTTTGAAGCGATTTCCTTAAGACGGTCGCACTGTTCATTGCGGTAATCACACCATAAACAGAGTTGTCTAATGGCTTCTCTTTTCTCTTCATCTCTAAAACTCATCATTTCTTTCATCTCTTTCTGATTCTTCTCCAACACTTCCACTTTAGTCGATAAGTTTTCCTTCTCTTGGTGTTCCTCGTTTATCATCAGCTCTAACTTCTCGACCTTCTGCCTTAACGATGATTCCTTTTCTTTCTTCTCTTTAAGTTCTTCAGATAAAGCAGTCATCTTTTTCTGCAATGTATCTTTCACTTTATTCATTCCTGTTGCCCATATCTTCGCATCTTGAAGCTCTTCTGTGAATTTTGAAATGCGATTCTCATTTGACGCTTGATCCACCATGGAGCTCTGTACAGACACCTCCAGTTCATTGAACGCATTAACTGCTTTATGGATACAATCTTTGGTCTCCTTTAGATCACTCCTAGCAGAAGAAATCTCATTTGTTAATAAAACAACTCGTTCTTCAAGTGATTTACGTTCTTGAAGATAGTCCTTTTCTGCTTTCTCATAGGTTGCTTCTTTCTCGCTCAGTGTTTTCTCTGCTACAACCAGCCTCCTGTTTGATAGATGGAGCTTTACTTCGAAGTCACCCTTCTCCTCCTGTAACTTTGTAATATTCGAAAGTAAATCTTGTTGTCTTTTCTGCAGCATTTCAATCATCGCAGTTTTTGACTCCGTTACCTCAGATATATTTGCCTTCTCTTTATCCGATATTTGCAACCTTGCTTGAAGCTCGCTTAGATTCTCTTCTGCTCTTTCCAACGCAATTTTACACGTTGTCAGCTCTTCTTGCAGATTCTTAACTTGGTCCATTAGTGCATCGACTTTCCCCGAGGAACTTTCCTCCTTCTCTTTCAACTCCTGATTCAATGCTGAAACTTCTTCTTGCAGGGCAGTTTGTTTAGCGTGAAGCTCCGAGTTTTCTGCTCTTAATTGTTCAGATTCATTGGTTCTAATCTTTACCAGCTCTTCCAAATCGCATTTCTGGCTGCTCAAGGAATCTACTTCAAGCTGCAGGGTGCTTACCTGTATCTTTAATCCTTCGACTACTTCCACTAATGAACTGATTTCTGCTGCTGCTACATTGTTGCCATCCTCGAGTTTTGTCAACTGATCACAAAGGTTTTCTTCCTTCACTTTCATTTCCTCTAACAAATTGTTTAAATTTGTAATCTTTTCTTCCATGCTGGATTTTAGTAGTAGCAGATCCGAGTTTTCTGCTCTCAACTGTTGATATTCATGGGACATAGCTTTTCCCTGCTCCTCTAACTCATTTTTCTGGCTGCTCAAGGAATCTACTTCAACTTGCAGGCTACTTACCTGTATCTTTAACCCTTCCACTAGTGTATCGGTTTCTGCTAGTGCTTCGTTCTTGTCACCCTCAACTTTTCTTAGCTGATCACCAAGGTTCTCTTCTTTCACTTTCATTCCCTCTAACAAATTATTCAAATTTGCAATCTGTTCTTCCATGCTGGATTTCAGTAGTAGAAACTCAGACTTTTCTTCTCTCGACTGTTCAGATTCATAGGACATAGCTTTTACCTGCTCCTCTAACTCATTTTTCTGGCTGCTCAACGAATCTACTTCAAGTTGCAGGCTGCTAACCTGTGTCTTTAACCCTTCCACTAGTGTATCGGTTCCTGCTAGTGCTTCGTTCTGGTCACCCTCAAGTTTTCTTAGCTGATCACAAAGGTTCTCTTCTTTCACTTTCATTTCCCCTACCAAATTATTCAGATTAGAGATCTGTTCTTCCATGCTAGATTTCAAAAGTCGCAGCCCAGAGTTCTCTCCCCACGACTGTTCTGCCTGGCTGACTTTAATCCTCAACTGCTCTTCTAGCTCGCTTTTCTGGGTACCCAACGAGCCTACCTCCAGTTCCAAGCTCTTAATTTTTGCTGTTAAATCCTCCCTTAAGGCATCACCTTCTTCTGATGTTTTAATCTTAACATCCTCGAGTTGTTTCAGGAGGTCATTGAGATTACCATCTTTCGATCTCAAATCTTCTTCAAAACCAATAATTCGACCTTCCAAGTTGGATTTCAGAATGTCCAACGCAGAAATATCCTCTTTCAACTGGTTGGCATAGGAGGTTTTGGTCTTCACCTGTTCTTCCAATTCGCCATTCTGAAGTCTCAACGTGTCTATTTCCTGTTGAAGGTTGCTCAGAACACCAGAGAGCTCTTCTATTTTTTCGCTCAATTTGCTTTCCACGACCAAAACTTGATCTTGCAATTCAGTTTTGAGTAACTGCAAACTGGAGTTTTCCTCTCTCAACTGTATAGCTTCACTGGTTTTACTTCCAATTTGTTCTTGAAGGTCCTTCTCTCTGGTACTTAGGGCGTCCAATTCCAGTTTGAGGTCAGCTATCTGCGCCTCTAACCCGTGAACTGCAGCTGATTTTTCACTTTCGAGGTCTGAGTATTTCTTTGAAAGTGCAGAAAATGCATCTTCCCTCTCTTCCAGCTTGGCCACAAACGTTGAATTCTCAGTGATCAAAGCTTCATTTTGTTTCTTTCTGTCTTCCAATTTCTGGTTCAGTTCAGCTTCTATCTTTTTGAGATCTTCAATGATTTTATCTGATTCTTGCATTTTCAAATTTAAAGCTTCTATCTCATCACTGATAGCAGCCAATTTCTTATTTGTAACTTCAGGTTCATGTTTCAGGCTTTCTGTAAGATTCTTAGACCCATTCTCTCTTTTGCTTTTTTTCTTGGTTTGCTTCTTCGAAGAATGGTCAGATTCCGAGTCTGAACTGGAGGAAGATGAAGAGCTTCCATCTGTTTTACCCTTGTAATCAGCCTTGTTTCGTAGCTCTCCAGTGAGATGACTGTAAAGATTATGGAGGGATTCATATTGTTCGCGGACATTCTCAACCAGACGAACGATTTCTGAACTTTTGTCAGATTCTGCTTCATTATCTACTTCTTTGGTCAGCTTCAACAATTTCTTTACTTTATCCTCGAAATCTGTAAGCATATAACAAGGCTCTCAATATGAAAATCTACACGCTAATGAACATAAGAAATTACACAAATAGAATGTAAGATGCAAAGGACTACTACTGAAAAGCTTATCTCTTAAGGGAGTCTGGATAATTCAACAAACTCCATCTTAAATATCAAAAGAATGTCAAATGAGAAAAGTTTACGGAATACAACAGATTTGTGTCAACAAATGTTATCATACATATATGTGACTAGCCAGATAATGGTCATGCGTAGAGTGTTAAGTTAGACAAATTGTAGACATATGTCAACTTCTTTTATCCAGAGGTAGCGTTGTTTCACTCATTAGTGTAGGAATAAATATGTTCAAGTAACATTACTGGAATATAACTATATGAGTGAATTAAAACAGGGATTTAGCTCATCTGATATCTAAAATTGACAAAACCCTTTTTGAACTATCATTTAAGATACAGAGAAACACATTGGCAAAAGAAAATTTACCTGTTTTATTAGTTTCATGTTCTTGGGTTTTCTCATGATGAATGTGATCCCCGAAAAAGGATTTTATTGACTCACTAAACCCATGTTTCGTCATCTCTCCTGATTACAATTTCTCAAGCCTTTCCTTTTAACTAGTTTTTCATTCAGAGAGTGAAACAAGGCAGACTCCAATGCGAGCTCAGAACCATTAAAGACCTGAAAATATGAAATCATAAAACTCACTCAAACATCCAAGGGAAAAAAAAGGTACCCCAATTCCAAATCAGAACAAACAGATTGGGTTGCATAAATTGCACCTCCTGAAACTAAATACCTCAATTTTCCATGAAATTACAGCAAAATATTCTTACCATTAAAGACCTTCTCAACAATCTCAGATTCTTACCATAGTTAACATAAAATTATTGTGATGCAAAAAGAGAAATGTGAAAAATTACCATAAAAAATTAAAAAAATAAATCTCCTGAGCTAAATTTGGAGAGAACTTGACGACCACCAGATAGAAATGTAAAAATATTTCTTACCCTAGAAAATCCAGGAAAGAGGAATAGGTATACAGGGAAAGCCCATTAATGAGCTGATCCCCCACAACCCTACCATTCAATAGCATAAACCTAAGAAATTTCCAAATCCCATCAGATTCGAATTAGTGAAGGTAATGGTAAAAGATATGCAGCTAGAGAAACTCTAACATTCATCCCATTGGGAAGACAAAAGGCTTGAATTGGATGTATTAAGGTGGGCAACCATAACCCCACCATGTGATTGGTTTTGCACATTTTAAGCTTTCCCACCATTTCTGCATTTCACATGGTTGGGTCTTCTTAACCCACATTAAACATCACCTCAGTAATGAAAGATCCACAAAAACTATGCAAACCCACCATTGACAGAAAGATCCGTCTTAATATGCTAACTCATTTATCTGGTAGGTCAAACAAACCCAGTGGCAGTATCCATTATTTCCATTTAGACCAGACATAAAACTAGTGCACTAAAAGTAACTACAAAAATGTCTCACAGAGTCAAAGACTCACAGACCTACAACTACAACCGGATAAAGTGGAACAATAACTTAGCCGTCTCACGTGCTCACCCTGTCACACAGCATGATACAACCTTCCCTTTTTTCTAAAATTTTTTAAAGGAAATTTTTTACACCCTGTAACATCGAAGGCAGTAACCTTGCCTTAACTGCCATAACCCATAAGTCCACCTATTTCATTCACCCCATACTATACAGGTCCCTTATATAGTAGACAAACTGCTATAAATAAATAAAAGCCTGCTAGAGATGTTATACATGCCTAACATTCCCCAATCCCAACACCAAATCTGGTCAAGAGAAGTTACATAAGCCTCAGGCAATTTGGCAAACAAAAAACCGAACCAAGAGGTTACATAAGCCTCAGGCAATTTGGCGAACAAAAAACCAAACCGCAGAAGTTAACTTTGCTCGACCCAGACATAACAACCAAAACAACTTATTCCAAAGCAACAAAAAGGTGACAAGCACAATATCAAACGGTGTCACGGCCAGAACTCCAGCGTGTTCCGATCTCATAATAAAATTCAGAGACACTCCGACACAACCATCGAATTAAAACCACTGATTGTAGGCCTACTTGCATAAACTTCCATCCCTTTGACATACACACTACACCCCCTAAACTAAACCATATGATTAATTGCTGTGCTCTATTATCAGTTTGTCTTTGTTTTGGGTTCCATGACAAAGATCTTTTTGACTTACTAATGATGTAGGTCAATAAGACCAGAGAGATGATTGGGAGTGGGGGTATATGACTAGGGCCACATGTGGGCGGAGTTATTGATGATGGGGGTGGGAGCTTAGCTGGATAACGGCCCTTGTTAAAATCGTCATCATCTTCTTCTAAATCTAAAGATGAGGAGAATAATATACTAATGAATATCCAGCCAGCTTGAATATAATCAGACAAGAAAGAAAATGAGCTGGTTTTTGTTTTGTTTTTCCCAACTTTATTTAAAAAGACAGATTAATTCATTTCTGCCAATTAAACTAATCCTAACTTTTTAAAATAATAATCTCCATTGAAATTTAAAATACTCCTCCACCTCCTCCTAAGATTATTGAAGAAATTTTACACTTAACAGTAAATCAATTCAAAATCAACAACACAGTAAATTGAACTAGCTGAAAAAAATCATTAAATTAATTTTACCTTTTGCCCTAACTTTTGAAGAAGAAGAAGAAGAATCCTCTTGATTCTGCAGCAACAACTTTTTGAATCTCTTGTTTCTTTAATTAGTTCCTGTAGAATACACTTTTCACTAATCACTTCCAGGCCAAATTTCATAATAAGCTAATAAATTAAGAAGAAAAATCATCCATCTCAGTCTACAATTACTTGGCACGATCAGTGCTAGTAACACTCAAAAATTCAATCAAAGATCTAAATTGGAATTTCCAAGGAAGAAGAAGAAGAAGAAGCCATGATCGTACTAGTGATACAGATCGGAGCTAGAGAAAAGATTAATACCAACTAAACAAATAAAGAAAAAAAGAGGTAAACATAAGAATTTATTTAGTTTTTGGATCAAAAATCCAATGAAAACTCAAAATTCAGACCAAAATTTCCCAAGAACTTGATCTAAAAACATTTATAAGTTAGTCAATCTGAACTTCAAGAAGGAAAAAAAAAGAAAGAAAAATATAGTGGTGTTTAGTAGGAGAGTGGCATCCATACCTGTAAATTTCTGAAGCTTCACACTCTCCCTGTCTTGAGATGAAAAACCCAAGAGAGGGAGAGAGAGGAGTTGGAACAAGCTGTGATTAGAGGAGAAATCAGGTGGAGAGATGATGAGAGCAAAAAAATTTAAAATAAAGGAGGAAGGGGAAAACTTGGGTTTGGATTTTGTTGGATTCCTTTTTCAAGTACAAAGAAACCATTTTGTAGATGGGAATCTTTATTAAGGAAAAATATTTGTGTCTTTTTTTTGGAGATTATTACAAACTAATGCCATTTTCTTAGATATTAACAATTTTCAAGGGTATTTATTAGTTGTTAGTAACAAACACATTATTGACTAACTGACTTATTGACCTACCAAGACTCTGCTAGATTTGGAAGACTCTGCTATTTGAACAATAAACCAGCAGAATGCTTCCAATCTGGTGAGACTACCAAAAGAAGGACTTGGAAAATTAGGTGCACCTAAATATTAATAGCATTATCGAAATATATCATATCTCAGTTGAGCAAACTCAGCAGAGGTTCAGAAAGAAAAATCATGTAAAAGACAATCCTCATTTTTGTGCAAAACCTGGAAAAGAAATCCCGTTGTTAATAGCATTATCGAAATATATCATATCTCAGTTCAATTACCAGAAAAATAATCAACCTCTTCATAATTATAAATTGACAATCATTCTCATTCATAGGAGAAACATCAAATAACAAGTTGAGTTCACCCTTGCAAAAGCAAAAATTTTCCGCACACAACACAATCAGTTAAATAAATAAGAAGCAACAAAGATTATAACCTCTATCAGAAAATAAAATAAAGAGGCCAGACATGAAGAAGGACCAGCAACTTTGTTCACCAAGGAAATTAAAGTCTTCTTTCTCAAAGAACGCATTCATGATAATGGCTTGAAAAAATAATTTTGCTGATGCAGGCTGAGTTGAGGTATTACAACCCAAGGTCTTCAACGGTCTACTACTAGATAGGGCCCTGAAAATCTCTGACCAGTTTTATAGTGCTGAGAATAGAAAATTACCTGTTCAGAAGAGCATTAAGACATCATCAACAAGAAGTAGATATCAATTCTTTCCCAAGCAGATGAGCCTGAAGAAAGGAAGAGAAACACTGTCTTTGACAGGAGATGAGTTTTTATGGAGACCCTTCAGTAGATAATCTCTGGCGAAAACAATGACACTGTTGCTTTCCATTTTTTCCAACCGTATACACAAAACCTAGTACATCCGCTATATCCTTATTTTCAGAAAGCCACTTATCGTAATCCTGTAATATAGTACATCCTTTTGGCATGAAGGTCTTAAGAGGAAGACAGTTCTCTACATAAATGTGGAGCTTATAATCGATATTATCCCGTCTACAATAAATAAGCTTAGTAGTAATATCAACATCATCATTATTATAAGGCCAGCGTTGTCCCCGTCCCGGACGGTCAAACAATTCATCGGTTACTCTGCCATTGGCGGGCGTATAGTTCACCATCTTGAGACGTTTTTTCCTCAAATCATATAACTGGACACATACGCCATCGAACCAGTACAGGATAACTCTACCATACACACACAATATCCGTGTTACTGGCGGATATTGGTGATTGGTATTACTAGTAGTTCTAGTCTTTGTTGTTGTAGCAGCTACAGCAGCAACAGTAGTAGCCGTTGTGATGATGGTGGTGATAGTAGTCCTAGATGAAGTAGCTAGTGTTATGACGCAGGGAGGATTAGACATATCCTTAATCATACTGCTAGTATTACAAACATCAAAAATCTCTATGCTCCATGCTGACTTGACTCTGTCCTTCAATACATACAAGTAAACCTTACAACAGCAGTTACTATTCCTTTGTTGATGTCGACCGGTCTGTAGACGTACAATACAAGGAGATCCTTCGAATTCCAAAAGACGATGATCAATTAACTGTTGCTCCTGCTTAGTAGTTATCGTTGCTGTCCCCGTCTTGATCATTAATTCACATTCAAGAGGAAGAGAAATGAGTTGAAACTGTTCATGGTGAATGTCAAAACATAGCAGCATTTCCGTCTCCTGATCCTCTTCTTCATCATCACCAATTCTTCCTCCGAACTCCTCTCTAGTAAGTACCCTCCAGTAAAGAGCTCCACTAACATATATAGCTGATCTAGAAAAACTCATCCTTGACAAAAGCACCTTCTTCTTCTTTTCCTGTATAATTCCAGTACTAACTGTTGTAATAACAGGGAAGGTATTAGGAGTAGATGACTCTCTCCATGATTTGCCTTCCAGTGTGAAAACCATGCACTTGAATTTGTCATGAACATCAATAACAGCAGTCGATGAATTGGAGTAAACAAGGACAATTTTGTATTCATTAACTAAAGAATCAAACCCAAAACCACAACAAAAAATGAAAGCTTTATCAGGGACTGGATACACTGCAACCATAAAATCTTTTGGTCTGCAACTAGGATTTGTTATATGAAAGAAACATTCTCCACGGAAACAAGATGATCGAAGACACTGCAATCCATTACAATGCCCTACCGGTTCTTGTTTATCAATGCTCAAAATATCAGTCAGCTTACTAGAATTATGAACAACATCATTATCATTGTTAATATCATCTCAATCTTCCTCTTCCCCAGGCTTAGGTTTTCTTTCTTCTTCTGCTGCTGCTGCTCCATATGAGTAATTGGAACATCATCCATCTCCAGCTTCCTCTTCCCCCCATTTCCCTTCTTCTTCTTCTTCTTCTTCTGCTCCTCCATAAATTAATAAATAAATTAACTGATTGATTGATGTTCTTGTGATCAATAATAAAATCAATCAGATTGATTGAATGAAGATCAATGAGATTAGAATCATTCGAGAACACTCAAATCAACCACAATGTTACAATTTTACAGAAATGAATCTAACACTAAGACTGCCGCTTAGCCGACAAGAATGTGAATGAAAATGAAATCGGGTGCTGTTACATCACTATAAACCCTAAGAAGAAAACACGTGCGGGTCTCACGTATCGTGCCGGGTCCTGCCCTGCAAACCCGTTTCAAGCTGGTTTCAGAAGACGGAAACGATAAATCAACCGAGTGAATAATCCCGAGGTTATCATGACTGAGATAAAAAAAGACGACTCCATTTTTGTACGCACCAATTTCGATGCTAGGACATGAACAGGGATTATCGGATTGTTTTTTGGGAGCTTTTTCGGTGAAAAATCTCG
>JAJJMB010001820.1:585016-669095 GCA_023531105.1 Papaver atlanticum | reverse complement strand
CTTGATTTCCCAAGTGTTTATATTGGTTGGTATAGGCATTAACGAACCTCTCTTTGTGTGGTTCCAACCATTGGCGAAGAACATACGATACAACACCGGGAGAATCGGGAGTATCCCAATGGGCGATAAACTACGTAAGATTTAGATGATACTCTTCCTTGGTAAGAGACCAACACAATGATTCCCATTCACCGTTGAAAGCAACCCATTTAGCGTAATTTAGATCGTATTGTTTTTCAACCTCCTCTTTTGCATCCGCTCGTTCATGTTCCGGTAGCATCTTAATCTCTTCATATCCTTTCTTCTTGGGTGGACAAATTATTGGCTTGCACCTATTTATCAAATTACACCATATATGGAACGTACAAAGCATATTGTGTGCTAATGGAAACACTACCTCTATTGCATTCATCAATGCAACTTCATTGTCGGTGACTATAACCCCGGGAATATCATCACCTCGGAAGATTGCCTTAACTTGTTGTAGTGCCCAAATGTAACTAGGTTCTTGCTCGTCCCTTAAAAAACAAAACGCCACGGTAAATGCTGACTGCGTCGAAGTACGCCCAACAATATTCAACAATGGCATCTCGTACTTGTTCATCTTATAAGTACAATCCATTATGAAAACTTCATGAAAGAATTGAGCCAATTAAACACTCGTTGGATGCGCAATGAAGAGTTGTGTTATCTCTCCGTCCGAATCCACATCCTTTTGAACCGCGTAGTCTTTCTCTTTGGCCAAAAAAAACAATTGTTGCATCACTTGTCTATCTCTCCATTCCTTGTTATCCTCCTTTAGTATTTGGAGCATTTGAATCGGTGAAGGACCCATTTTCCTATTTTTAGCTACCTTGTCCATCTCTTCAGGAGTTAGCTTGGCCGCCATGAAATGTCCTTCAAGATGCTCCGGACGAGGGTGGTTATGACAACCTTCCATAACCTTGTAGAGAACCCATCCACCCAATTCTTCGTTGTAATTAAATGCAAGCTTGAATGGGCATTTAATCTTCTTTGAGAAAGTTTTGTTCTTCCTATTTGTCTTTCCTTTATAAACATAACCCTTCCTCTTGTGGCTTTTATCGGGATCACCGCTTCTCTCACAAACCATTTCAAAACAGGTTTTGCTTTCTCTCCCATTCATTACTAATACGCACATGTATTTTAGTGCATGTTGTCTAGCCTAACTCGTAGCCTCTAAAGGACTTTTGAATACTAAGTCATTCATGTAGCGATGGGATGTGTCATCGTACAAAATATCAACAGGGGTAGGTTGATTTTCCCTTGGTTCTATTGGATCAGATGCAACTTACGAGTAATAGCACAACATCAATACCAACTAAAAATAAGAAATACTTATATTTTCGGCAATGTAAACATAATATGCGATCCTGCCGAACAAAAAGTTCGGTTATGAAAAAAAAATTGCGATCTTGCCGAACTTGTTCTTTGGAAATTTCAATACTATAGTTCGGCAACATAATTAATACAATCGACTAAACCGAACTATGGAGTTCGGTTATTTATTCAATGAAGGTGATTTGCGAGCTTGCCGAACATAAAGTTCGGTAACAAAAGGAATAAACTCGACTGAACCGAACCATTAACTGTATACTCTATAAAATTAGTTCGGCAACGTTTTCTGGAAAAAGATAACCGAACTCTAAAAAACCTCCATTAAAACAGAGTTCGGTTACCTGCGTATGCTGAAATGAGTAACCGAACTGCACATACAGGAGAGTTCGGCTACCTTTTTGGCAGAATTGCTAACCGAACTACTATCACCTAGCCGAAATTTCTTCCTGAAATTTTTGATTTGGCCAATTTTTTGCACAATTCAAGCTACATTAACTAAATTTGAGACATACCTGAGTACCCATAACTTCATCTTCTGGTTGTGGCTGATAAAATTCATCATTTGGGTCGTTAGCTTGAGTTTGGGGAAAAAAGCATTCATCATCTAAGAAATAACTCATACCCGGATCGTTAGAAGTATTGACAAATAGTTTAGGAGATGAAGGAGGTTCTGATTCTGAGGAGGAGGTATCATCATATGAATCACTCATATCATATTTACTAAACTCAAAATAATTTTTTTTCTTCATCTTTTCTTCTTCTTCTTCTTCTCCTTCTTCTTCATCTCATTCTAACAAAACTATCCTATTAATAACTCACTAATTACTAACTAATCACTAATTAATCATTACACTAACACTAACTAATTTAATTACCAAGGGTAAAATTGGTATTAATTTTTTTAAAGATAAGGGGTGACCCAAAACTACTCCAAATGTCCAAACAAAATTTCAAAGAGTAGTCCCCCACTGTTTTGGGGTAGTCCCCAAAACATCGTTCTTTTTCTACTAGTGGACACCTTAATACCCAAGCCCATTTCATTTGCGAATTAAAATTTTGACAAAACAAACCTAGAGAGAGAGAATTAAAATTTTGACAAAACAAACCTAGAGAGAGAGATTCGACCTCAGGAGACCAAGGCTTAGGGTGTATATAGTTCAAATGCTCCTGATTATAATTCTAGTCAGTATAATATAGAGCTTAGTTGTAGCGCCCCCTAAGCTAGCACCTTACTAATCCAAGAGATTAACTATAACATGAGGCACTAAGGATCTAAATCATCTATTTAAGAAATAATTCAGAAGTTTTAAACAAAGATCAATCCGAATCTAAACCCTCTCTGAAATAAATACAAGAACTCCTCTCTGATGATATATATATTCAATAGTGAGTTGGTTTACAAATAGATTATAAACACAAAATAAGCATAGCGGAAGCTAACCAACTAACGAAACCAACTCCTCGAAGCTTTCATCGCCACGTGCACATCTTGATCTGTCTCTGAAACTGAAAGTGGGAATTGAGTGAGCACATCATCCCTAAAAGGGGTCCCCAGTAGAAATCACTACATGAAAAAAGCCTAATAACAACACGGTGAAACCGTTGTCGAACTGGTATGACAACGGTTTCCAAGCCGTTGTGTACCTGCGTGTTGTGAAAAGTATCATCATATCAACAACGGGTCTGCACCATTGCAAGCAACGTTGTCATAGATGACCTAATAACAACGGTTCCTTTTCATTGCAAGTTATTAGAACACAATGGTACTTGCTCATTGTTATTGACAACAAACCGTTGTCAACTATATCATGACAATAATATAGTTGTGTTGTAAATTTAGTAACTCACAATTCTATTAAACCGTTGTTGAAACATTTTTTCAAATAAAATAAATAAATCAATCAATATTTCATATTACGGAATTGAAGATTCATAATACCAACACCAGGTAATGCCTAGGTGAACCGCACAAAGGAAAGCATAGCACAATTGCAAGACCTCACTAGGCTAGATCTGATAATGCCTAATAATGAACGGTTTTGCCTTGTACGAACTTGTACTAGCAACTGGAGACTTTAGAAGAAGCTGATCGAATGAACTTGGTTAAATTTATCTTCCCAACAGGTTGTCCTGGAACAGTATCATGACTAAAAGTCAGAAGCCACAAAGCAAACTAGTGCGGCAAATTAGGATGATTCGCACAAATGAAAATGATGTAACAAGTGCATATAATGAGAATGTAAGAACAGATTAAATTTCAATTTTCGTACCACACAAATGCCGAGGAGTATCGGCTTCGTGGTTGCTAAACATTCCTTCCAGAACCACAATTAGCGCGACATTATCCTAGAGAAAACTAAATAGTAAACAACATAATACAGGGAGTAAGATTCTGAGAAGAATTTCAGCACCAACTAACTGAATATGAGACCCAAAAGAAGAAAAGAATCACCTTAAGTAGTCGAGATAAATCAGCTTTCTTCTGAGTGATTAGGACCACAAAATCTGTCAGTGACTAAGCAGCCTTGTTGAATTCGACCTATATACATAAGTGAACTTCTCAACATGTGAACCAACAGAAAAAACAATAACATATCAAAAAGAAAGTACGTTATCATCTCCAAACCTCATATTTCTTCACATGGGAAAATCTTTCCCTTCAGAAAAACGTTGCAAGACCATCGGTAGCATATATATGCCCTGATGTAAACCTTCAGTGAACATATATATGATTATAAACTTGAATCTTTGTAGATTACGGCCATTTAAAAAGAAAATGTCTTCAAACAAATCTTTGTTGCCTTCTTCTTGTAAAGAGCTTGGCAACCAGGTCTGTCCAACTCAGGGGCGAAAAAAATCAATAAAATTGATCACTTTAAACCTGAAATAAAACTATAATGATCAAGTGGCACATGAAAGACCAACATGGGAAATATAAACTGCATTTACAGACGTAGTGCTTGAGGTCGTCCTTGCCTGTCTTTATAACACGGTAGAAGTCATTCCAAATATTTTGTGCTTGTTTGCAGAACTCTAATAGAACTCCTATAACAATAGAAAGAAATAATAATCAATTCGTTTCTAATATTACATAGCCAGTAATGCTCATAATCTAAAATGGGACTTTTACCTTAATTTTTTAGCATAAGCATGGTTTCCAGTTGTACAATGACACTCATCAAACACCATTAGCCACACCTAATAGTTCAAGGAATGCATTCCTCATAACCTCCATAAAATGTGAGGGGTCATAACCATTACCTGCAATACATTTAAGAACAATTATAAGAGATTGTCAAAAGGCATTAAAACTAAAAGCAACATTTCTAAGGCTAATCTAAGTTGGAAACAGAACGAAACCATAAAGTAGGACAATCATATAAGGTCTTTAAAACTCGTCGACTGTATGTGAGATGTATACAAGGTTGTAAGTTCACATGGATCAATAGCAAAATATCAAAAACCAGAAGGGGTCTTTCATTTATTGTGGGATTAAGTATCAGGTCTAGGATGCACAAAACACAAAACAAAGAAGCTTAGGATAAATACCACCACTATGACAGAGTACTTGAAGCATCCATTCAACATATTATTCACCATTGCTAGGAATTTTTTTCGATGAGTTGGAAGCAGTTTCATCCTTTGAAAAAGAACAATTAATACTACAAGGATGACCCCTATAGTCATCGCACCACCATAGTAAAAATTAAGCGATTTGCTTAAAGTTGGTGCTGGTCTCAGCAAGATTAAACCCAACACCAGAAATAGTAATGATACATACAGATCAAACCAGCACAAGTACCGACCTTAATCATACTTCAAAATTTTCATCGTATATAATAAGTTCGCAAAAATGAATTCAAAGGGCAAGAATTTCCAGAAATAGTAATAATAGTAATAAGTTCACAACCACCACTGGTGTATTCATACTGTTAATACAAAACAATAACCATTAGTATACTTTTTTCATCTCAACAAATTACATTAATATCAAAGATTCAACCTAAAGAAAATAATACAGTAAAAAGTCAACAACAAGATACCTAATATGCAGAGGGTGTGTTACAAGAATCCTTGTTCGTTTGTCATAAACTTAGATGGTTTTCTTGATTTTTCAACTGGTTCAGCTTCCTCTTTCTCTTCACCTCATACAACCACATGCTCAACAGACTTATCTTAAGGGGCATTCTCAACCTCCTCTTCTTCTCCTTCAATCAATATCATAATCACAGTTAAACCAATAATTCAAAATTTTATACAAAAAAAGAAACCCTAACAAAAAACAAACAAACTGATTCATCTACTTACCAGATCACCCTCAGCTGGTTAATCCTCCTATCTGTTTCATTCAAGAAATAAGTTTAAAAATCTCGAATTTTACAGAAAATTAGAAACCCTAATCGAAAATTTGGGGGAAATCGATAAAAATTAACAGATATTAGTATGATTAAAACTACTATCCAGGCATCGGAGGTCTCAAAATACCTTTACAACAAGATCAAATCTGGGACATCATAACTCAAAAAGATGTCCAGCAGTTCAGACTACCATCTAATATCTCTTCATCCACTATATTTCTTGTTCTTCTTCATGAGATATTATTACTACAACAAGTTGTGACTCTGATTTGCAGAGTTGTGATGGGGAAAAAGATAGAAATCATTTATTTTCCTTGGATCTGAGTGATAGATACGGTGAAGGAGAAAAGAGAATATAAAGAGGCGGAGGGAGTAATTAGAGGATACGATTAGGTGTATGTTTCGAAGGATCTTGCGCTGCTAATCTCGAAGAAACACTTAACGAGATTAAGGGCTCTGATGAGCGGCGTGTTCTTTTCGCATGTGTGTCCTTTACTCATAAAATTCTTGTGGGTATGCGTATGCCATTGCATTCAACAATGGTTTTTAAGAGGAAGAGTTGTAGAAAGCCCATTTATCGACAACGTTGGCCCATACGTTGTAGTACATCTGTTGTCGAAGGCTATATTTTTGTTGTAGTGAATGATAACTAACTTTCAAATAATCACTTGAATGATTTAAAGACAATGCAGATTTTCCTAAAAACCGATAAAACAAGGAAAACAGATAAAACATATTAAAATAATAAACGTACTGAAAATAATAATCGTACTCTGAGATTGGCAGAGAGAATGAGAAGAGGAACATAAGAAGAAGAAGAAGAAAAGAGAAATGAATTTCTCTCGACACGTTTTGGTGGTGATAAGGCCAATAAAACTTATGAAGGCGCCCACGGAACACATAAGGGCAGCCAAGCGGTCTATCTGAGAAAATACAATTTTACCCTTCTCACTAAACTGATAATATCTTTTTCGTCCTATATCTGAATGACCGTTCGAGTATCCCATTCCGCATAACTTTTCGAGCTCTATCCGATGATACTAGTTTCGTATCTAAATCGTTGTTAGATTAATTTCTATTAATTAAAATCTACGTTAACTAATCAAGTCATTAGCGGTTAAATCGTCTATTGACTGGTCTAATAGCGTTGACGACCTTGAGGGTCTTTACATTAGTTTAAATTTGAAAACCCTTTTTATTTACGAAATGTGAGATTAACGTTATACTTATTTTTTAAATTTACGTACGAAAACTGACATCTAATCTTTAATTCACTTTTCAAAATGCAATTTAGCATCTAGAAATCGAAAACGTACTAGTTATCTTACGAATGCAAACCAATGTTCGAAAACAGTTTTCGCATATTTGTTGAGTGCATATACGTTAAGGACTTGTGATGGACTCATGTGCTGCATAAGTTAAGTTTTAATTTAAAAATACTGATTTATTAGTTGAAAAAATTTATCATGGAAAAAATAATTCGACACTATGAAGGCCTTACGATCACGTTAGCACAGGGCCCTTCTACACTCAGGATCGACTTTGCTTGGCAACCTTTGTAGCATCCTGTGACATCCATTAATACAATACCAAATCCACTTTTGTTAGTATTTTTGTCATAAGAAGCATCACAAGAAGCAATCGTACAATCATGTGGCAGATAGCTAGGAATATCATTATTCATTGGAATGATCTGACTTTGGCTAGGAGGATTTTCGGCTAAGACTAAAGAGTTTTTTGTATCTTCAGACATTTTTAGAGCATAACCAACAGTTAACTGTAGGGATGGCCATGGGGAGGGTACGCCAATCCCAGTCACTGCCCCGTTCGTTAAAAAAAATACTCATACCGCGCCATTGCCCACATGAATTGGGGCGGGGCAGGTATGGGGAATATACCCATATGGAGCGGGTTTCCCACGGATTATCCATAAAATTAATATATAATATAAACTTAAATATGATTTAAACAATAACATAAAAACAATGCATTATAAAATCTTAAATTCGGAAATTCATCTTCTAAGAAACTGAAAAAATGTATAAGTGACCATCACTTTTTCTACTTTTTCCTTATTCACTCTTTCTCCACGTTAACCATCTATTTTAATTTTTAGAGGATGTGTCTGATTACTACAAAGAAGTGAAAGTGATAGATAAACAAGAACAATCAAGAATATGATAAACATAAAAATTAGCTCGACTTAGTGACAGATGTATAAATCTAAATAAACATAATACAAATTCTCTCACAATAGTCTAAACCTATATAATATGAATGGGACGGGACGGGTATGGGGTGGGGACCTTGTAACCCGACCCCGTCCCATCCCCATAACTTAGGTTTTGGGTATTACCCATACCCGACCCCATCCCCGTTTGAGCGGATAAAACCCTATCCAAATGGGACGGATACCCACGAGGATAGGTTTGGGTGGGGCAAATGGCCATCCCTAATTAACTGGATATATAGTTGTTTGTCTTGAAAAAAATTTGCACACCTTTCCTTCCATATAAATCATGTTGTAGTCATAACCACTATCAAAAGTGGCTATACTGTGTCGGATGTACAAAGTGGCGGTCGTATTTACTCGGACGGCATTTAAAAATATATATCGGCCACCGCAGCCTTAAATACTTGTTGGAGCAAAGGTTGTCTTCACTAGAACAACAAAGTGGCTAACTAAATTATTGGATTATGATTATGAAATTTTGTATAAGTGTGGAACTAAAAAAACGCGACTGATGCGTTGTCGCGAGTTAGTGAATCGCTCCTTACGGCTATTACTACGCTAGTATTTTCAGGGGTCCATGAAATAGTTCGAGAGTGTCGTGATGATGCTGACATGGGTAAACTCAATGAAAGCGTGCGACAAAATCCGAGCTATAAGCTGAATTATTCATATACAGACAACGTTTTATGTTATAAGGGCCGTATTGTGGTTGTTTCAACTTCGTCTTGGAGTACCAAGCTCTTACATGAGTTCCATGACACTCCAATGGGCGGTCATTCTGGAATTTTGCATATTTATAAGCGGTTGAAGCAAAAAATTTACTGGAAAGGAGTGAAGAAGTATATTAAAAAATACATTGCTGGGTGTGACATATGCCAGCGGAACAAGTTGGAATCGAATTCTCCCTCAGGTCTTCTTCAACCGTTGATTTATAGATGGATTGCCAAATTTTGGTCTTAATAAAAAGATTTAAGATTAATTCAGATGGCTTGTACATGTATGTGTGACAGGTGCATTATTTGCACTAGTTTGACATCTTAATTCATGAGAAATTGGGTCAATTGTCCAAATATTTTTAAAACATGGTTCTAATGGACGGAGTAAAAATTAGTATGGGTGAAATTGACACAAAAAAAATAGCAAGAATGAAAATGGATTCATCTAACTTAAAAAATAGCAAGGATGAAACTGGATGCATCCTGATGTAAATTAAAAATAAGAAAAAGTATTTAAAAATGGGTAGGATGAAACTGTTTACATCCCCGGCTATTTTTACATTCTCGTCCATTTAAACAGTATCAAATTTTACATGTCTTTTTCACCCAGGAATTGTTGTTATTGAGTTAATTGACCAATTTTGTGTTAATTCATTGCTTTATTGTTGATTTTTGATTTCATTATGGTTTGATTTTGTTTGTTTTTGAGTTTCTTAGATGCTTGGGATTATCTTAACCAAAAGGAAGTAGAGCCCGTTCAAATCAGGGATTTCTTCTCATCATGTTGAAGAGGACGAACATACGAAGCCAACGGCGAAAGAATGAGATCGTTCCAACGTCGTATGAGAAAGTTATGAGCAAAATAAAAAATTGAGCTTGTCAGTTTCCCAAAACCGACACTCTGACAAGAACAATAGAGGAAACTGAACTGTCAGTCTTTCAATGGCGAGTTTGAGGGCGCCGGCATTATTACTTGGGGCAGCCTAATTCAAATAGTGTTAAAGACTTGAAGGCAGATTTTGAATTGTGCTCAGCGCCTGACATTATCTCTCGTGGCGTAGGATTATACTACTACTACTGTCACCTGGTCGTCTAAGCTCTCTCCAAAACGGTGATTCTTGGACTTGTGCCGGCTCCTAATAACATGTCGTCTAGAATGTTAATATTTTCCACTATAAAAATCAGCTTCATCTCCAATGGCAGTATCACGCGTATCATGTACTCGTATCTGACAATGCCATCACAAATTCTTGTTTCCTCCATTGATAGATGATTAGCTTACAAGAATTATACCACCTCATAAACCCTGAACTGGCTGAAGGCTCACGTTTGATATGGGCAACTTTTATTAGTGGTCCCGATCCATAAGCTGAATGGCAGAGGGATTAGAAGCACCATTTAGGCCAAGGGAGAGGATTATAGAGAAGATGACCAGCAAGAAAAAGAAAATAAAAAAGATGTTGCCTTCCCTTGGGGATTCGAGGACTGCAATACCCAAGAGCAGCACTTCTCCTAATGACTGTATTCATGAAAACAAAAGCAACTCTCTCCATCATTTTTAAACAAACACCTCCGCCTTTGTTTTCCCACATCTCCACCGAGGTGGTTAATGGGAAGATGTACTGAAACCACAGTACCAATTTCAATCACAATTTAACAGAAATCATAAGGATTATCATAGAAGAAGAAAAAAACACATCTATCACCCTCACAAGCAAACAACCACTTAAAGAACTTCATTCAAGTCTATCAAACAAAATCCATTCAGATGTTCCTCGGAATCAAAAGAAACAGTCTGAGCGCTAAGCTAATTCGACACCCTTCAAACTACCATTTTCTTCCCTTTACCCATTTACAAAATTAAGCCAAATTATTTTTCAAATTGTGTTAAACCAAAAATTCTCAGAAGTTGCTACTTCCAGTACCCCTCCAAGCAAGGAGGTGCATCAAAAACCATCTTCAAACTAACATTTTCTTCCTTTAGGCATTTACAAAATCAAGCCAAACTATCTTCCATCTTCCTTTATGCAATTACAAAATCAAGCCAAACCATCTTCAAAGTTGTGTTAAAGCCAAGTTGCTACTTTTCCCTTCCTTATGGTAGTGTCCGTCCAAGCAAGGAGGGGGGATCATCCACATTTCTTGTAACCCACTGTGGATCTGCTTCACGGCCTTGGAACATCATCGGATCCCTCGGAGCATCTTCATACCTCCCTTTAATCATCTTCAGTTGTTTTTCAGTAGAGCTATTGGTAAAGTGGCGATGTAAGAATTGAGCTGTGTTCTCTCTACATAACACATTCAGAAAACCATGCACAAAGAATTAATTGGGGGAGTAATTAGAGACTATCGGCCTCTATTGAGATAGGATAGCAACCAATAGTAGAAATTGTATTAAAAGTGTAAAGAAAAAGATAGAAAAGGTTCCTAATGAAATAACCTAGTTTAATAACATCTATTAAATTTCAAGCTACTCAATACTCAGCAGGAAGTTGCAAATTAGAGTAACAATTACCATCAAGAGCAAACAAATACTTCGAATGGGAGCAAAACTATAGGATACAATGAACAGGGTAACTGTCCAACATAATTATCCTAAAAGAGTACCAACTGTTGTGATGATAGGCTACAAAGTATCTATTAATGTGATGATACACATGTAATTTGATGCCAAATTGCATTTTCCTAGCCCGATAGTGTGAACTGGAGTTCTAGAAAATAGCATTCTCGGAATATAATAACAACAAACAAACAAAAATCTAAATGTCTGGCCAAAGAGATTTACTTACATGTCGGTTGAGCTGGCCCTGAATTTGAGCCCAGTTGCCAATGTTACCAGGATCATCTAAATGTCTGGCCAAAGATCAGTTGCCAAACAGAATTCCCTTCAGACTGTATATAACCAATGTCTGGAGAGTTGACCAACTCAAAAAGACCGCTCACAAACCTATTAGGCCCTGCAGCAGGTTTCTTTTTTCAGCTCAAACTTTTTCGAGAAGAAGATTCACCAAGGACTTTGAATTGGTGGTCGAATCTTTGAAGCTATACCTTCTTCAACCCTTATCTTTTCCGCAGTAGTTCTCGTGACACGACCCTGTGTTTCAACTCTGAGCTTCTCAATCCTTTCTTCAACTGCTCTCACCCGAGCTCTTTCTGCAGTTGCTTCTTCTCTCTGTTTTCTAGCTATTTCTGCAGCTGCTTCTTTTCTCTCTCGTTGAGCACTTTCTTCAGCTGCTTCTCTCTCTTTTCGAGCAGCTTCCTCATCAACAGGGAGGGTGTCGTTGTCGGTAACCGGGAGAGGGTCGGTGCGGGTAACCGGGAGAGTGTCGGTGCGGGTAACCGGATCACCAACAGAGAATCCAGATTCAAGAGAACCAGAGAAAATATTTGGAAGGTTACCTGAGCCTCCGGTTACTGAATCTTTATCTTTAGGTTGGAACAGCTCTTCACCTCCATCTCCTGGATCATCAAAACCGTTGAAACCGCTAGAATCACTATATTGCTCGATAATTTCAGGGTTAAAATTGAGCACCAGCTCCGACAATTCTTTAAATTTTGATGTTGCTGATTTAAAAAATGAAGAAGCCAATTCAAAATCTTGTACTTCCTTAAATAGTTTGCCTTGGTTGTAGTCCAAAAGATCTTTACAACTCTTGACACCTTCAGCGGTTGCTGATTTTACCTGCATATGATATTTACAATCATCAATATCAAATTGAAATCGTGATCGGATATTCTTTACGAACTGCATGGTTACGGTTTCATAGTTGTCAAGTAGTTCTTTGGTTTCTGAACTAATTGAAGTTTGTTTTTTAGGATTTTTAGTAAAAGCTTCGGTTTCTAAAGGAATTGATGGTTTTTTTTGTGGATTTCCAGTAAAAGCTTCTGTTTCTGAAGGAAAAGCTTCTATTTCTGAAGGAATTGATTTTTCTTTCTGTGGATTTTCAGTAAAAGCTAGGGTTTCTAAAGAAATTGATGTTCCTTTTTCTGAATCTCCCATATTGAAAGGATAATTGAGAAGAAGAAAACATAAGAACGATCCATTTATATACAAGTATCCCTACAAAATTAGGGCTACTAATTTTAATACTTTACTATTTTAACCCTAAAGAAAACAAAATATCATTTGGAAGCCAAAGGACCAAGGTTTACGTGGATTTTTCGCTCAACCAATGGTAGTACAATACGTGGATCAATTCTCAACGGATGGATGAAAAACTCAAACTTGATCAATCTGGCCATTGTATTGCAATGCTCGTACTCTTTTTTTAAAGAATAATCTGATATATTTTTCTTATAAATAAAAAACCAACGGTTGTACTAATACGACTACAAAAAAAATAAAAATAAAAATAAAAGTGAGGGATATTCCAGCGAGAAAACAACAAAATAAAATAAAAATAGATATGTTTCTTTCTCAAATTAAAAGGAAAACTTCCCTTGGGATTCATTCTACCAACAAAAAAAACAAAAACCACAAGTACTTTTAACTTGAATCAGCCAAAATTTACAAGCAGTGCAGCACTTCATTCAATTGATACAATGTAATTTAGAAATTTATGAAGCAAAAGAGGGCAATCGCCTTGTACAAACATTGTGTAGACTTCTCTGATCTTGTGACTCTGCTCCCCTCCTACAAATGTCAGTCTTCATTATGATCCATCCTCTGCTTTTTCCACCTATAAGCAGCTTCCAATATCTTCATATTTGGTGCTGAAGTTTCTTCAGGAAAGATGTAATCATAATACTCTTCATAAGCTGTTGGACCATCATCTGAAGAGATCTCCTTCCTCTTCTTCAGGCTCTTCGGCATCTTTTTCTCAACAATACTTGTGTCTCCAACACTGCCGAATTGCTCCCAACTTTCAACACTGCCGAAATTTCGAAATCGATGTATGCCTGTTCTCCAACAAAGTGAAGTTGTTTGTCAGTTGTATTCTTAAAGAGTTCAGCACCTCGGGCTCAGGAAACAAATTGGAAGATGACAATCAGAACATGAATTTACATACCATTAAAACATTCGGTGAACTTAATAAGGCATTTGTCAACGAACTAGGTTATTTGGTTCGACTAGGAAAGAGTATAAAGTTTTGCTTTCAGAATAACCAATCAGCATGTCTAATATATGCGTTAAAACTAAAACTGGACGCAGTTCAAATCTCATGGACATGGCCTCTCTGTTGTGAGATTGAAGTCGAACATTGTCACCTTAAATAGGAACACATTAAATAGTTCACTTCTTTTTAGAAATGACAGCAGTCCGACAGAACAAGAGATCAACAACTAAGATTATAAAATATGAATCCTTAAAATAGATAGGAGATAATTCATACAGAACGTATAGTCTAGAAAGGCTACTTTCTGCAGTTCCTGTGCAACAAGCCTTCTTTTCAAGGTCAAACTGAGTGCCTAATCCTATACACTTTAGACTTGTTTTATCAAGTGGCCAACAGAAAGAGATAAAACCTGGTTCACTCTGCTCTCTTTTGCTAGGTTCATGGTTGCATGTTGCTGGCCCTACTAGCCCATTCTTTGTATCTTTTGACACAATGACTATTAAGCACATTTCTTTGCAAGGTAAATGTATAGCTAGGAAAGACCAATTTACTAACCAATAAACGCATTATGCCACACATACTTCTAAACTTGGAATCCAAAACAGCAAGGAACGACAGAACACATACCTTCCATAACAATTCTGGCATATCCAAATGATGTTGTTCTGTTGCAAGATCAAAAATTGCTCTGGTCCGTTCAGTCTCACCCAAAGATATCTCCAATTCAGCAAATTTGATCCAAGCATAACAGTTTTCTGGGGCCCAGTGCAAGCACTTAGCATACAGGGTTCGACAACGATCCAAAACTTCAAAGTGAACATAGTTTGAGAACTGATATACTATACCTTATCTTTAGGCACCAGCCACGCCACTCCAATTGCATTGTCTAAGATTTTCCTTGCAGCCGTGAGATTCTTCTGTCGTATCTCAAATTGTGCAGCCATAAGCCATATTTTCCCGAACGAGAACTTCTTGTGAGGAATCAGCTTAAGACACTCCCTGATTGAACAGCAAGCGTGTGAGAAAGTTCCATATACCCATTTAATCATATGAAATTCATCATCAACAGATGAGCAAACAGGTAAGATATATAAAAATGGATTACTAATGACTAGCTAAAGGACTCGTATCTAACTGCACACATGAGGTTTTAGCAGATAATAAAGATAATCCACAACCAGAAAGTGTATGGCTATACTAATTATTAACTGAACAAGTGAATAGGAAACCACAATGTACCTGTAAACTTCTCTTGTTCGATCCATGTCTTCGGCATCAAGCTCTTCGTACAGAGCATAATTGATCCTACACAGCAACAAATTTCAAAGCCAGCATTAAAAACATAACGAATTTAAAAAAGTTCACTAGAACATCATCTCATCCCCAAAAGGAGGAGTTCGACAACATTTCTTTAGAAAAGCCGGTAAAAGAAAAGACAGATCTTTAAAAAGATTTGAAAAACATACCACATGTATATATACCGCTGTCAATACCGTTTCTCTTCAGCAGGAGGGACATTAGCAATAGCTCTCTCATAAATTTCCCAAATCCTATCCTTCCTCCCCGCATTATTAATCCCGCCACTAATTCCATTAATGTATTGGTTTCAGCTACTGCTACGTGGTTGCCATCCTCGAGTTTTGTCAACTGATCACAAAGGTTTTCTTCTTTCACTTTCATTTCCTCTAACAAACTGTTTCAATTTCTAATCTGTTCTTCCAAGCTGGATTTTAGAAGTAACAGATCCGAATTTTCTGCTCGCAACTGTTGATATTCATGGGACATAGCTTTTCCCTGCTCCTCTAACTCGCTTTTCCCTGCTAGTGCTTCGTTCTTGTCACCCTCAAATTTTCTTAGCTGATCGCAAAAGTTCTGTTCTTTCACTTTCATTTCCTCTACCAAATTATTCAGGTTCACAATCTATTCTTCCATGCTAGATTTCAAAAGTCGCAGCCCAGAGTTCTCTCCCCACGACTGTTCTGCCTGGCTGACTTTAATGCTTAACTGCTCTTCTAGCTTGCTTTTCTGGGTACCCAACGAGCCTACCTCCAGTTCCAAGTTCTTTATTTTTGCTTTTAAATCCTCCCTTAGGGCATCACCTTCTTCTGATGTTTTAGTCTTAACATCCTCGAGTTGTTTCAGGAGGTCATTGAGATTACCTTCTTTCAATCTCAAATCTTCTTCCAAACCAATAATTCGACCTTCCAAGTTGGATTTCAGAATGTCCAACGCAGAAATATCCTCTTTCAACTGGTTAGCAAAGGAGGTTTTGGTCTTCACCTGTTCTTCCAATTCGCCATTCTGAAGTCTCAACGTGTCTATTTCCTGTTGAAGGTTGCTCAGAACACCAGAGAGCTCTTCTATTTTTTCGCTCAATTTGCTTTCCACGACCAAAACTTGATCTTGCAATTCAGTTTTGGGTAACTGCAAACTGGAGTTTTCCTATCTCAACTGTATAGCTTCACTGGTTTTACTTCCAATTTGTTCTTGAAGGTCCTCCTCTCTGGTACTTAGGGCATCCAATTCCAGTTTGAGGTCAGCTATCTGCGCCTCTAACCCGTGAACTGCAGCTGATTTTTCACTTTCGAGGTCTGAGTATTTCTTTGAAAGTGCAGAAAATGCATCTTCCCTCTCTTCCATCTTGGCCACAACCGTTGAATTCTCAGTGATCAAAGCTTCATTTTGTTTCTTTCTGTCTTCCAATTTCTGGTTCAGTTCAGCTTCTATCTTTTTGAGATCTTCAATGATTTTATCTGATTCTTGCATTTTCAAATTTAAAGCTTCTATCTCATCACTGATAGCAGCCAATTTCTTATTTGTAACTTCAGGTTCATGTTTCAGGCTTTCTGTAAGATTCTTAGACCCATTCTCTCTTTTGCTTTTTTTCTTGGTTTGCTTCTTCGAAGAATGGTCAGATTCCGAGTCTGAACTGGAGGAAGATGAAGAGCTTCCATCTGTTTTACCCTTGTAATCAGCCTTGCTTCGTAGCTCTCCAGTGAGATGACTGTAAAGATTATGGAGGGATTCATATTGTTCGCGGACATTCTCAACCAGATGAACGATTTCTGAACTTTTGTCAGATTCTGCTTCATTATCTACTTCTTTGGTCAGCTTCAACAATTTCTTTACTTTATCCTCGAAATCTGTAAGCATATAACAAGGCTCTCAATATGAAAATCTACACGCTAATGAACATAAGAAATAACACAAATAGAATGTAAGATGCAAAGGACTACTACTGAAAAGCTTATCTCTTAAGGGAGTCTGGATAATTCAACAAACTCCATCTTAAATATCAAAAGAATGTCAAATGAGAAAAGTTCACGGAATACAACAGATTTGTGTCAACAAATGTTATCATACATATATGTGACTAGCCAGATAATGGTCATGCGTAGAGTGTTAAGTTAGACAAATTGTAGACATATGTCAACTTCTTTTATCCAGAGGTAGCGTTGTTTCACTCATTAGTGTAGGAATAAATATGTTCGAGTAACATTACTGGAATATAACTATATGAGTGAATTAAACAGGGATTTAGCTCATCTGATATCTAAAATTGACAAAACCCTTTTTGAACTATCATTTAAGATACAGAGAAACACATTGGCAAAAGAAAATTTACCTGTTTTATTACTTTCATGATGAATGTGATCCCCGAAAAAAGGATTTTATTGACTCACTAAACCCATGTTTCGTCATCTCTCCTGATTACAATTTCTCAAGCCTTTCCTTTTAACTAGTTTTTCATTCAGAGAGTGAAACAAGGCAGACTCCAATGCGAGCTCAGAACCATTAAAGACCTGAAAATATGAAATCATAAAACTCACTCAAACATCCAAGGGAAAAAAAAAAGGTACCCCAATTCCAAATCAGAACAAACAGATTAGGTTGCATAAATTGCACCTCCTGAAACTAAATTCCTCAATTTTCCATGAAATTACAGCAAAATATTCTTAGGACCTTCTCAACAATCTCAGATTCTTACCATAGTTAACATAAAATTATTATGATGCAAAAAGAGAAATGTGAAAAATTACCAAAATAGTTTTCTACAAGAAAAGTGACCACATTTTCACGAAACATGCAAAGGAACGCATCTGCATCCACTCTCTGAGTCTCTATTGACGGAAGGTTGTTCATCAGATCACCTTGAACGTACTTGAGAAACAATCCTGCAGCCTGCAGGCACTGCTGGATCCTTCCCATCTTTAGCTCTGCATAAATTAAGATTACTCTCAGTTCAAGAAGCGCCAAACTACCCATATGTTCTCTACAGATCCGTTTTTTCATATACGCAAGCAAACTCAGCAGAGGTTCAGAAAGAAAAATCATGTAAAAGACAATCCTCATTTTTGTGCAAAACCTGGAAAAGAAATCCCGTTGTTAATAGCATTATCGAAATATATCATATCTCAGTTCAATTACCAGAAAAATAATCAACCTCTTCATAATTATAAATTGACAATCATTCTCATTCATAGGAGAAACATCAAATAACAAGTTGAGTTCACCCTTGCAAAAGCAAAAATTTTCCGCACACAACACAAACAGTTAAATAAATAAGAAGCAACAAAGATTATAACCTCTATCAGAAAAGAAAATAAAGAGGCCAGACATGAAGAAGGACCAGCAACTTTGTTCACCAAGGAAATTAAAGTCTTCTTTCTCAAAGAACGCATTCATGATAATGGCTTGAAAAAATAATTTTGCTGATACAGGCTGAGTTGAGGTATTACAACCCAAGGTCTTCAACGGTCTACTACTAGATAGGGCCCTGAAAATCTCTGACCAGTTTTATAGTGCTGAGAATAGAAAATTACCTGTTCAGAAGAGCATTAAGACATCATCAACAAGAAGTAGATATCAATTCTTTCCCAAGCAGATGAGCCTGAAGAAAGGAAGAGAAACACTGTCTTTGACTGGAGATGAGTTTTTATGGAGACCCTTCAGTAGATAATCTCTGGCGAAAACAATGACACTGTTGCTTTCCATTTTTTCCAACCGTATACACAAAACCTAGTACATCCGCTATATCCTTATTTTCAGAAAGCCACTTATCGTAATCCTGTAATATAGTACATCCTTTTGGCATGAAGGTCTTAAGAGGAAGACAGTTCTCTACATAAATGTGGAGCTTATAATCGATATTATCCCGTCTACAATAAATAAGCTTAGTAGTAATATCAACATCATCATTATTATAAGGCCAGCGTTGTCCCCGTCCCGGACGGTCAAACAATTCATCGGTTACTCTGCCATTGGCGGGCGTATAGTTCACCATCTTGAGACGTTTTTTCCTCAAATCATATAACTGGACACATACGCCATCGAACCAGTACAGGATAACTCTACCATACACACACAATATCCGTGTTACTGGCGGATATTGGTGATTGGTATTACTAGTAGTTCTAGTCTTTGTTGTTGTAGCAGCTACAGCAGCAACAGTAGTAGCCGTTGTGATGATGGTGGTGATAGTAGTCCTAGATGAAGTAGCTAGTGTTATGACGCAGGGAGGATTAGACATATCCTTAATCATACTGCTAGTATTACAAACATCAAAAATCTCTATGCTCCATGCTGACTTGACTCTGTCCTTCAATACATACAAGTAAACCTTACAACAGCAGTTACTATTCCTTTGTTGATGTCGACCGGTCTGTAGACGTACAATACAAGGAGATCCTTCGAATTCCAAAAGACGATGATCAATTAACTGTTGCTCCTGCTTAGTAGTTATCGTTGCTGTCCCCGTCTTGATCTTTAATTCACATTCAAGAGGAAGAGAAATGAGTTGAAACTGTTCATGGTGAATGACAAAACATAGCAGCATTTCCGTCTCCTGATCCTCTTCTTCATCATCACCAATTCTTCCTCCGAACTCCTCTCTAGTAAGTACCCTCCAGTAAAGAGCTCCACTAACATATATAGCTGATCTAGAAAAACTCATCCTTGACAAAAGCACCTTCTTCTTCTTTTCCTGTATAATTCCAGTACTAACTGTTGTAATAACAGGGAAGGTATTAGGAGTAGATGACTCTCTCCATGATTTGCCTTCCAGTGTGAAAACCATGCACTTGATTTTGTCATGAACATCAATAACAGCAGTCGATGAATTGGAGTAAACAAGGACAATTTTGTATTCATTAACTAAAGAATCAAACCCAAAACCACAACAAAAAATGAAAGCTTTATCAGGGACTGGATACACTGCAACCATAAAATCTTTTGGTCTGCAACTAGGATTTGTTATATGAAAGAAACATTCTCCACGGACACAAGATGATCGAAGACACTGCAATCCATTACAATGCCCTACCGGTTCTTGTTTACCAATGCTCAAAATATCAGTCAGCTTACTAAAATTATGAACAACATCATTATCATTGTTAATATCATCTATATCCAACCTTAAAGTGCATTGCCGTAGATGTTTAAAGTTCATACTAGTTGTATTGAGGAGATCAAATATGAGATTTGGATTACGGCAAGCAGATTGAAGTAAGGCGTGTAAGAATGCAAAGTGAGGATGCATAATTGATTTGTACCACAACTTACAAACCAAAGCACATTCTTTTGCAAGATTACGTATTGGTAGCCTTGTTAGTATGTTGTCAACTATTACCTCATGAGGAAGTTTCTGACGAGGAGGAGATGCAGTTGCTGTTCCATGAGCAGTCAATTTCCATCTCTTGTTATAAGCAATTGGACCGTCATCCATCTCAATCTTCCTCTTCCCCAGGCTTAGGTTTTCTTTCTTCTTCTGCTGCTGCTGCTCCATATGAGTAATTGGAACATCATCCATCTCAATCTTCCTCTTCCTCTGCTGCTGCTGCTCCATATGAGTAATTGGAACATCATCCATCTCCAGCTTCCTCTTCCCCCCATTTCCCTTCTTCTTCTTCTTCTTCTTCTTCTGCTCCTCCATATACGCAATTGGAACATCATCCATCTCCAGCTTCCTCTTAGACCGGGTTAGGATTCCCTTCTTCTTCTGCTCCTCCATAAATTAATAAATAAATTAACTGATTGATTGATGTTCTTGTGATCAATAATAAAATCAATCAGATTGATTAAATGAAGATCAATGAGATTAGAATCATTCGAGAACACTCAAATCAACCACAATGTTACAATTTTACAGAAATGAATCTAACACTAAGACTGCCGCTTAGCCGACAAGAATGTGAATGAAAATGAAATCGGGTGCTGTTACATCACTATAAACCCTAAGAAGAAAACACGTGCGGGTCTCACGTATCGTGCCGGGTCCTGCCCTGCAAACCCGTTTCAAGCTGGTTTCAGAAGACGGAAACGATAAATCAACCGAGTGAATAATCCCGAGGTTATCATGACTGAGATAAAAAAAGACGACTCCATTTTTGTACGCACCAATTTCGATGCTAGGACATGAACAGGGATTATCGGATTGTTTTTTGGGAGCTTTTTCGGTGAAAAATCTCGTTGACTCTAACATTTCTCTTCAAAAAAAACCACCACCACATGAATTTGCAGGGGCCATGGTTTAGTAGGGCCACAAGCAAGTGAGAGGTTGGGAGTGGGCGGTTTTTAGGATTGCGTTTGGACATTATACAAGAATTTTTGTATTTTCTTTATCTTTTTTTGGGAGTGTATCTTCCTCCAGAGAATTCCCAGATTTTAAAGCATGTCCGCGGGAAATAGCCTAAATTGTCATTTCCATGGTATGGAATAGGAGTGTCAGTGGGTTCTATCGGATCCGGATAGTATACTATCCAGAACCGGACCTTATTATTTTTCCTGGTCCTGTGTCCTAACAGTTGGGGTCGGGTTCTTAAATAAATGAACCCGGAACGGGACCCAATTAGGTAGAAATCGAATAAATACCCGTAGTTTTGATGGGCTTTCATAACTACCATTATTAACAATAACTATACCCCTAATGCAAAAGGCGATCTATTTAACCGTTAATACATAATCTACTCACCCCATAAAGTTACTAGATCTAAAGTTTGTTTGTTTTTTTGTTTTTTTGCTAGGAAAAGATAATTTCAATGTAATCAAATTGATGTTACAGAGTTTGAAATGAACCGAGGGAGATCAGCCTCAGTGCACTCGCCCGTAACATTAAAATTTCTGTTATGCCTTGCAGACTTATTTGTTAAGCCATTGAAGTTCCTACCTAATGTAACTAGTCCCTCCTAAGAGAAATAAACAGTCATCTAGAACAAGTAAGTAGACCAGCAAGTCTGATCTTACTATTATTAAGGTAAAAATTAACATTTTCCGCGTCACTCCTAATGAAAACTTTCATAAAGTACTTCTCTTGGATCCACTTAACAGCCTCAAGAAAAGCAAGACTTTTGCCTCCTCTGGACTGCCTGCAAGACCTGTGGTTACTTAGCAACAGAGCCGGGCCTGAGGGTGTGCAGGGTGCGACTGCACAGGGCCCAGCTCTTATTAGGGCCATTAGAACGATGTTTTGGGGACCACCCCAAAACAGTGGAGGACTACTTTGTTATATATTTGTCCACCCTAAATTTTAAGGGGTGACCTAAAAGATTAGGGAATACTAATCTGCCCTTATCCTAATTAAGGTTATAACTAATCCTAATAACCCACTAATATAATCACTACCCACTAATCTAACCCCCTAAATAAAAACCTAAAATCAGTTTTATTTTATTTTTTTTATTTTTTTTTTCTTCTTCGTTTTCTTCTTCTTCTTCTTCTTCTTCTTCTTCTTCTTCCTATTCTTCTTCTTCTTCCTCTTCTTCTCCTCTTCATCGTCGATTCGAAAAAAAAATCATCGTCGATTAATAAAATTTACAAAAAAATGCGTTCTAAGCAGACACCAAGAATTCCCGGATTGAGTGTGGGTCTGGCTAGCATAGCCAATCTCCCAAATCAATTTGAAGTTGATAACCAACTTCAAGCAAAGTTTGGCGACAAAGTGAATCATCCAACATCCACCAACAAGTCCGATTCGATTAAAATGAAAATCCGCAGGTAATTTCCTACATACCCATTCCTTTTAATCGTTTTTTGTTGAAGAAATCGATTAGAAATCATCAAAAACCACTGAAAATGGTCGTTACAGTAGATATTTCGGCTAGGAGAAATTTAGAAAACCCTAGATTTGGGTAACCGAACTCTTAATATGAAGAACAGTTCGGCAACTTAGGAGTAATTTTGTAACCGAACTATGTAGTTCGGTTACCTCGCAAAAACAATAACGTAACCGAACTCCTATTTTATATGAAGTTCGGTAACCTCGCAAAAAAAATGGTAACCGAACTCCTATTTTATATGAAAAATTGGAGTTCGGTTTAGTCGATATATTTTTATAGGTAACCGAACTTTGATAAAATATAGTTCGGTTACTTCTCAGTTTCTATGTGGTAACCGAACTTTGATCTGTGAAAGTTCGGTTACTTTTCAGTTTCTATGTGGTAACCGAACTTTGATCTGTCAAAGTTCGGTTACTTAGCAGTTTCTATGTGGTAACCGAACTTTGATCTGTCAACACCAAACTTTAGTTCGATGACTTCGCAACTTAAATTAGATAACCGAACTTTAGTCTGTTAACATTTTGTGTTTGATGTAATCCCATGTTCAATTTTATTTGATAAGACAATATTTTGTTTAGCTAATAATGTGGTTTTCATTCATTAGGAACAAAGGAAAAAAATCTAATCCCCACCTAGATGAAGATTTGAAAACTCCCACCCCTCGTGGTAGAATACATTTGGATTTCCGAAACCGTGGTACTAAAAATGCTAAACATGGAGGGGGGTCGTTCCAGGAAGTCGATCAAGAGGTGATAGATAATACAATTGATAATGTTATTGAAGAAGAGAATGATGATGAAGAAGAGCAAGGAAATGAAGACCAAGGAAATGAAGAGGTTGAAAAACAAAGAGAACACGTTGAAAATGTAGAGGAAGAAGAACAAGGACAAGGCGAAGAAGGAGAAAGACAAGAGGAAGAGAAGGATGAGGAAGGAGAGGAAGAAGGGGAGGGAGAGGATGAAGAGGAAGAAGAGGAGGAAGAGGAAGAAGACCAAGAAATTGTTCCTGTTAAAGAGAAAAAGAAGCCGAAGGCTCCTTGTGATATATACTCACACATTCCCCCTGATAATTTGTGTTTGCCACCACTGAACCCAACTTATGGCACTCCAAATGATGGAGGGGCCACCTTGTTTGGCTACAAACACTCATGGGCTGCGAATATCTATGCGACAAAGGTATTCTTTAAGTTCATTCTTAACTATTAAAACGTTTTTTTTTGGACATGTTTCGTCAAGTATTAACAGTGTTATGTTATTTTTGTAGGATCATAATGATGCAGTTCGTCTTATTCGTCGTCAAAAAGCGTCCAAATGGGATCTTTCTTTGGAGTGTGACGAATTTTAAGCAAAGGTTAAAGAGTGTGTGTTATGGAGAGCTATTGAGTACGCACATGATGATTTTGACGTTGTTGCCGTATCCGCATTTGTCGAGAGGTATTATCCCGAGACATATACAATGCATCTTCCATTTGGCGAGATGGGAATTACTCCTGATGATTGCTCGAGAATCACCGGCTTACCAGTGGAAGATAAATGTCTTAGAGAAGGCTACAACCCCTCAATGCATTATGAAGCTCTTGAAGAATTGGCTCTCAAATGTCTAGGATGAGATGCAAGAAAGTCTCAATGTGAGTTTAGACGTTCTGTGAGGTCCCCTAAACGTGGCGATGAGTATAATCCAAAAGAGAGAAATGAAGCCTTTAAGAAGAGGTTGAAGAAATTCAAGTTGGTAAAGTTGAAGGAAGCATTTGGAGGGACAAGAAAGAAGGTGGAGAAAGGAAAGTTGGTGATGGACCAGGAGACCCTTAGGCATCATGTCACCGCTTATTGGTTATATCAGCTAGGAACCGTCATTTTCCCTGACACTTCTTGAAATAGGGTGGATGCACATTATCTACAGCTTTTGGAGAATCTCGATGAGATTAACAAATACTCTTGGGCCACTGGGGTGCTTGCTTTTGTTCTAGGAGAGATGAGCAAAGGGTCGAGGATTAAGACAAATCAAATTGGAGGTTACTTAACTCTTATTCAGGTGACCTTTTACATTGTTAGTTAGCAAATTATTCGCCTAAATTTTATGCTTCCAAATCAATTTTCATGTATGTGGATTAATATTTTCGTATTTTCGCATAGGTTTGGATTTATGACCACTTCCCTTCATTGGGATTGGCTAGGGAAAAGGCAGCTTATCCATATGGCCAACCTACAGCAGGAAAATGGTTGTTTTTGGACGTACAAAAGAAGTCTAAAGAAGAGCAGTTGACTTCGTTGAGGGAGAAATTGGATAAAGTTACGGTGAACGATGTGGTATTTCACCCATACGCCGTACCCGATGATGTCTCTATAGATGAAGAAGATCTGAATGGTTTCTCTACCGTCTCGGCTTACTATGGACCAATTTGGTATCCTAATTGCTACGCAATATATAATCCAAGGAGAATACTAAGACAACTTTGTTGTGTCCAAATGGATCCCGACGTGGAGAATGAAAATTTCAATTTGGTGGTTCAAGGAACAAAGAACACCGAGAAATATTTTGTTCCAAAACATGAACCAACTCCTACGGTAGGACATTGGAATGCACTTCGTAACTACTACCTACCTTTAGGTGATTGTGTACCTTGTGGTGGAGATGTAAATGCATGTGAGGAAGATTATATGGTGTTTTATCAAGAAATTAGTCATCCTTTTGTGATAAATAGAGAACAACAAGCTAAGACTGATAAGGCGAAGGGGAAAGAAAAATGAGAGGGAGTCTAAGAGAGCTCAGAAGGAGATTCCTATTTGTGGAGAAGAAAAACAAAGGTTATGGGATAATATGGTAAGAAAATGTCTTCTCTTATACTTCCTTGTTGTTTGAAAGTATTGAAAATATATTTACTTATACTTTAAATTGGAATCAGGTGAACAAGGGTACAAAATTGTTGAAGAAATTGATGGCTAAAATCCGCAGTGGAGAGCCGATGTCGACTAAGGAACAAACCTACTACTACGGCGAGTGGGAGGGTCTTATAACTAAAAGAATGGTGGAACCAAGTAGGTCTAAGCAATTGAAGAGGGGTCGACAACAAGGATCTCTAGTAAATGGGTTTGCTCACTTTTCTTCTTATGTAACACCTTTGCATATTCTCTTATTTGTTTTTTAGTTTCTTTTTTGCTTGGCCTACCTTTGCGTTTGCCTTTTGACGGTTCATAAACATTCTCCGAAGTTTGTGGATATATGATTTTCCTCATGTCATCCCAAAATATTTGATTTTGGAGCTTGTTCATGCCACGATACATCTCTAGTACGGTTCTCCCCATTTCGTTATCACCAATCTCCTCTCCGGCTTCTTCTCCCTTTGGAGGAGGGATTAAACTTAGATGCTTCCAATATGGATCAATGTTGCTTAAAGGGATTACGCCATGCTCGTAGTTTATTATCATATGGCGACAAGGGAGTCCCATAGACTTCTTCATGTTACATACACACACCTCATCCCTTTTGGTTTCCCACTTATCAATCAACTCGACTTCTACAATCAACAACTTCATACATTGCCAAGATACGTTGTAATGGATTCCCTTGAACAATGGGTGGTCGGCGTATTTTACGGTCATTTTGAATATACGGATTTTTTGGAACTTCTCTTTAATTCTATCAATGTCGTGCTTGAAGTAATTTTTCATAGCATTCCACACGGTTACGAAATTATCAACACATCCAAAGAGATTCTTCTTCAACCGATGGTGAGCCGACTCTACTAAACTTGTCGCTTGATTTCCCAAGTGTTTATATTGGTTGGTATAGGCATTAACGAACCTCTCTTTGTGTGGTTCCAACCATTGGCGAAGAACATACGATACAACACCGGGAGAATCGGGAGTATCCCAATGGGCGATAAACTCCGCAAGATTTAGATGATACTCTTCCTCGGTAAGAGACCAACACAATGATTCCCATTCACCGTTGAAAGCAACCCATTTAGCGTAATTTAGATCGTATTGTTTTTCAACCTCCTCTTTTGCATCCGCTCGTTCATGTTCCGGTAGCATCTTAATCTCTTCATATCCTTTCTTCTTGGGTGGACAAATTATTGGCTTGCACCTATTTATCAAATTACACCATATATGGAACGTACAAAGCATATTGTGTGCTAATGGAAACACTACCTCTATTGCATTCATCAATGCAACTTCATTGTCGGTGACTATAACCCCGGGAATATCATCACCTCGGAAGATTGCCTTAACTTGTTGTAGTGCCCAAATGTAACTAGGTTCTTGCTCGTCCTTTAAAAAACAAAACGCCACGGTAAATGCTGACTACGTCGAAGTACGCCCAACAATATTCAACAATGGCATCTCGTACTTGTTCGTCTTATAAGTACAATCCATTATGAAAACTTCATGAAAGCATTGAGCCAATTAAACACTCGTTGGATGCGCAATGAAGAGTTGTGTTATCTCTCCGTCCGAATCCACATCCTTTTGAACCGCGTAGTCTTTCTCTTTGGCAAAAAAAAAAAAACAATTGTTGCATCACTTGTCTATCTCTCCATTCATTCTTTCTAATTGTAACTATTGCATTATAAATGGTGGACAAAGATGAGTGGTTATCCTTGTTATCCTCCTTTAGTATTTGGAGCATTTGAATCGGTGAAAGACCCATTTTCCTCATTTTAGCTACCTTGTCCATCTCTTCAGGAGTTAGCTTGGCCGCCATGAAATGTCCTTCAAGATGCTCCGGGCGAGGGTGGTTATGACAACCTTCCATAACCTTGTAGAGAACCCATCAACCCAATTCTTCATTGTAATTAAATGCAAGCTTGAGTGGGCATTTAATCTTCTTTGAGAAAGTTTTGTTCTTCCTATTTTTCTTTCCTTTATAAACATAACCCTTCCTCTTGTGGCTTTTATCGGGATCACCGCTTCTCTCACAAACCATTTCAAAACAGGTTTTGATTTCTCTCCCATTCAATACTAATACGCACATGTCTTTTAGTGCATGTTGTCTAGCCCAACTCTTAGCCTCTAAAGGACTTTTGAATACCAAGTCATTCATGTAGTGATGGGATGTGTCATCGTACAAAATATCAACAGGGGTAGGTTGATTTTCCATTGGTTCTATTGGATCAGATGCACCCTATGAGTAATAGAATAACGTCAATACCAACTAAAAATAAGAAATACTTATATTTTCGTTAATGTAAACATAATATGCGATCCTGCCGAACAAAAAGTTCGGTTATGAAAAAAAAATTGCGGTCTTGCCGAACTTGTTCTTTGGAAATTTCAATACTATAGTTCGGCAACATAATTAATACAATCGACTAAACCGAACTATGGAGTTCGGTTATCTATTCAATGAAGGTGATTTGCGAGCTTGCCGAACATAAAGTTCGGTAACAAAAGGAATAAACTCGACTGAACCGAACTATTAACTGTATACTCTATAAAATTAGTTCGGCGACGTTTTCTGGAAAAAGATAACCGAACTCTCAAAAACCTCCATTAAAACAGAGTTCGGTTACCTGCGTATGCTGAAATGAGTAACCGAACTGCACATACAGGAGAGTTCGGATACCTTTTTGGCAGAATTGCTAACCGAACTACTATCACCTAGCCGAAATTTCTTCCTGAAATTTTCGATTTGGCCAATTTTTTGCACAATTCAAGCTACATTAACTAAATTTGAGACATACCTGAGTACCCATAACTTCATCTTCTGGTTGTGGCTGATAAAATTCATCATTTGGGCTGTTAGCTTGAGTTTGGGGAAAAAAACATTCATCATCTAAGAAATAACTCATACCCGGATCGTTAGAAGTATTGACAAATAGTTTAGGAGATGAAGGAGGTTCTGATTCTGAGGAGGAGGTATCATCATATGAATCACTCATATCATATTTACTAAACTCAAAATAAATTTTTTTCTTCATCTTTTCTTCTTCTTCTTCTTCTCCTTCTTCTTCATCTCATTCTAACAAAACTATCCTATTAATAACTCACTAATTACTAACTAATCACTAATTAATCATTACACTAACACTAACTAATTTAATTACCAAGGGTAAAATTGGTATTAATTTTTTTAAAGATAAGGGGTGACCCAAAACTACTCCAAATGTCCAAACAAAATTTCAAAGAGTAGTCCCCCACTGTTTTGGGGTAGTCCCCAAAACATCGTTCTTTTTCTACTAGTGGACACCTTAATACCCTAGCCCATTTCATTTGCGAATTAAAATTTTGACAAAACAAACCTAGAGAAAGAGAATTAAAATTTTGACAAAACAAACCTAGAGAGAGAGATTCGACCTCGGGAGACCAAGGCTTAGGGTGTATATAGTTCAAATGCTCCTGATTATAATTCTAGTCAGTATAATATAGAGCTTAGTTGTAGCGCCCCCTAAGCTAGCAGTTTACTAATCCAAGAGATTAACTATAACATGAGGCACTAAGGATCTAAGTCATCTATTTAAGAAATAATTCAGAAGTTTTAAACAAAGATTAATCCGAATCTAAACCCTCTCTGAAATAAATACAAGAACTCATCTCTGATGATATATATATTCAATAGTGAGTTGGTTTACAAATAGATTATAAACACAAAATAAGCATAGCGGAAGCTAACCAACTAACGAAACCAACTCCTCGAAGCTTTCATCGCCACGTGCACATCTTGATCTGTCTCTGAAACTGAAAGTGGGAATTGAGTAAGCACATCATCCCTAAAAGGGGTTCCCAGTAGAAATCACTACATGAAAAAGGCCTAATAACAACACGGTGAAACCGTTGTCGAACTGGTATGACAACGGTTTCCAAGCCGTTGTGTACCTGCGTGTTGTGAAAAGTATCATCACATCAACAACGGGTCTTCACCATTGCAAGCAACGTTGTCATAGATGACCTAATAACAACGGTTCCTTTTCATTGCAAGTTATTAGAACACAATGGTACTTGTTCATTGTTATTGACAACAAACCGTTGTCAACTATATCATGACAATAATATAGTTTTGTTGTAAATTTAGTAACTCACAATTCTATTAAACCGTTGTTGAAACATTTTTTCAAATAAAATAAATCAATCAATCAATATTTCATATTACGGAATTGAAGATTCATAATACCAACACCAGGTAATGCCTAGGTGAACCGCATAAAGGAAAGCATAGCACAATTGCAAGACCTCACTAGGCTAGATTTGATAATGCCTAATAATGAACGGTTTTGCCTTGTACGAACTTGTACTAGCAACTGGAGACTTTAGAAGAAGCTGATCGAATGAACTTGGTTAAATCTATCTTCCCAACAGGTTGTCCTGGAACAGTATCATGACTAAAAGTCAGAAGCCACAAAGCAAACTAGTGCGGCAAATTAGGATGATTCGCACAAATGAAAATGATGTAACAAGTGCATATAATGAGAATGTAAGAACATATTAAATTTCAATTTTCATACCACACAAAGAAGCTGCCGAGGAGTATCGGCTTCGTGGTTGCTAAACATTCCTTCCATAACCACAATTAGCGCGACATTATCCTAGAGAAAACTAAATAGTAAACAACATAATACAGGGAGTAAGAATCTGAGAAGAATTTCAGCACCAACTAACTGAATATGAGACCCAAAAGAATAAAAGAATCACCTTAAGTAGTCGAGATAAATCAGCTTTCTTCTGAGTGATTAGGACCACAAAATATGTCAGTGACAAAGCAGCCTTGTTGAATTCGACCTATATACATAAGTGAACTTCTCAACATGTAAACCAACAGAAAAAACAATAACATATCAAAAAGAAATTACGTTATCATCTCCGAACCTCATATTTCTTCACATGGGAAAATCTTTCCCTTCAGAAAAATGTTGCAAGACTATCGGTAGCATATATATGCCCTGATGTAAACCTTCAGTGAACATATATATGATTATAAACTTGAATCTTTGTAGCTTACGGCCATTTAATAAGAAAATGTCTTCAAACAAATCTCTGTTGCCTTCTTCTTGTAAAGAGCTTGGCAACCAGGTCTGTCCAACTCAGGGGCGAAAAAAATCATCAAAATTGATCCCTTTAAACCTGAAATAAAACTATAATGATCAAGTGGCACATGAAAGAACAACATGGGAAATATAAACTGCATTTACAGACGTAGTGCTTGAGGTCGTCCTTGCCTGTCTTTATAACACGGGAGAAGTCATTCCAAATATTTTGTGCTTGTTTGCAGAACTCTAATAGAACTCCTACAACAATAGAAAGAAATAATAATCAATTCGTTTCTAATATTACATAGCCAGTAATGCTCATAATCTAAAATGGTACTTTTACCTTAATTTTTTAGCATAAGCATGGTTTCCAGTTGTACAATGACACTCGTCAAACACCATTAGCCACACCTAATAGTTCAAGGAATGCATTCCTCATAACCTCCATAAAATGTGAGGGGTCATAACCATTACCTGCAATACATTTAAGAACAATTATAAGAGATTGTCAAAAGGCATTAAAACTAAAAGCAACATTTCTAAGGCTAATCTAAGTTGGAAACAGAACGAAACCATAAAGTAGGACAATCATATAAGGTCTTTAAAACTCGTCGACTGTATGTGAGATGTATACAAGGTTGGAAGTTCACATGGATCAATAGCAAAATATCAAAAACCAGAAGGGGTCTTTCATTTATTGTGGGATTAAGTAACAGGTCTAGGATGCATAGAACACAAAACAAAGAAGCTTACGATAAATACCACCACTATGACAGAGTACTTGAAGCATCCATTCAACATATTATTCACCATTGCTAGGAATTTTTTTCGATGAGTTGGAAGCAGTTTCATCGTTTGAAAAAGAACCATTAATACTACAAGGATGACCCCTATAGTCATCGCACCACCATAGTAAAAATTAAGCGATTTGCTTAAAGTTGGTGCTGGTCTCAGCAAGATTAAACCCAACACCAGAAATAGTAATGATACATACAGATCAAACCAGCACAAGTACCGACCTTAATCATACTTCAAAATTTTCATCGTATATAATAAGTTCGCAAAAACGAATTCAAAGGGCAAGAATTTCCAGAAATAGTAATAATAGTAATAAGTTCACAACCACAACTGGTGTATTCATACTGTTAATACAAAACAATAACCATTAGTATACTTTTTTTATCTCAACAAATTACACCAATATCAAAGATTCAACCTAAAGAAAATAATACAGTAAAAAGTCAACAACAAGATACCTAATCTGCAGAGGGTGTGTTACAAGAATCCTTATTCGTTTGTCATAAACTTAGACGGTTTTCTTGATTTTTCAACTGGTTCAACTTCCTCTTTCTCTTCACCTCATACAACCACATGCTCAACAGCCTCATCTTCAGTGGCATTCTCAACCCCCTCTTCTTCTCCTTCAATCAATATCATAATCACAGTTAAACCAATAATTCAAAATTTTATACAAAAAAAGAAACCCTAACAAAAAACAAACAAACTGATTCATCTACTTACCAGAACACCCTCAGCTGGTTAATCCTCCTATCTGTTTCATTCAAGAAATAAGTTTAAAAATCTCGAATTTTACAGAAAATTAGGAACCCTAATCGAAAATTTGGGGGAAGTCGATAAAAATTAACAGATATTAGTATGATTAAAACTACTATCCAGGCATCGGAGGTCTCAAAATACCTTTACAACAAGATCAAATCTGGGACATCATAACTCAAAAAGATGTCCAGCGGTTCAGACTACCATCTAATATCTCTTCATCCACTATATTTCTTGTTCTTCTTCATGAGATATTATTACTACAACAAGTTGTGACTCTGATTTGCAGAGTTGTGATGGGGAAAAAGATAGAAATCATTTATTTTCTTTGGATCTGAGTGATAGATACGGTGAAGGAGAAAAGAGAATATGAAGAGGCGGAGGGAGTAATTAGAGGATACGATTAGGTGTATGTTTCGAAGGATCTTGCGCTGCTAATCTCGAAGAAACGCTTAACGAGATTAAGGGCTCTGATGACCGGCGTGTTCTTTTCGCATGTGTGTCCTTTACTCATAAAATTCTTGTGGGTATGCGTATGCCATTGCATTCAACAATGGTTTTTAAGAGGAAGAGTTGTAGAAAGCCCATTTATCGACAACGTTGGCCCATACGTTGTAGTACATCTGTTGTCGAAGGCTATATTTTTGTTGTAGTGAATAATAACTAACTTTCAAATAATCACTTGAATGATTTAAAGACAATGCAGATTTTCCTAAAAACCGATAAAACAAGGAAAACAGATAAAACATATTAAAATAAATGTACTGAAAATAATAATTGTACTGAAATATAAAGTTCTACCAACCAATCTTGCGGCACACATTCACAACAGTAATAATAGATATGCATGAATTTCACAAAAAGATAGTTTGTAAAACAATAATGAATACAAGAGAGTTCGTTATCGATTCCCACCCCTTTTGATGACCAGCCTCGCCTTCCTCGAGATGTACAATCCACTGGTTCGTCTTTTGAATCGATCGTTGTTTATAAAGAGTACATGTTAATCACATAAGCACTATAAATATTAGCCAAAAGGCTCACATAAAGCTCATAATATAATCTCATACAATTATCTAGTTATAGGCTAAGTGAACTATCTAATTGTTGTAAGCTCATTTATAATCCGTTAGATATGTCTTATGAATATGTACAACTTTGTAGAAAAACCCAAAGACTAGTTCGGACCATAAGAGTCCAAATCATGTTCAACAGGAAAACTGACCATAAGCCCAGGCCCCCTAAACAAGCCCATTACACAAGTCCTGGTCAAACTGAGTCAACTAACGGTCAAAGGGTCAACTAACCGTCCACGTCAGTCAAGTCTAGGTCAAAGGTCCAGTCAGGTCAACTGGTCAACAAGTCAAACTAGAATCGGTCAACAGTCTAACTCAGGTCAAAATCGGGAAACTCAGTGAGTGAAACACGATTCAACTCAGTCAGATGGTCTGAGTCAGGTAAATGAATTGAGTCAGTTAAACTGACTGGGATAACATCAAAGGTGCAACAATAACACACTTCACAAATCAAAACCCAAAATAACTTCATTAAGAATTTAACCTAAACTATATACTATCATCCCTACAACTAGCAACACAATCTAATTATTCATCTACCAACTGATCTCAGGTTTGCCTTATAAAACATCCATTCTACCTGTAACTCCAACTCAAATCAAAAATCCAAGGAAAACTCAAAATTCAAACCCAAAATTTCCCAAGAACTTGATCTAAACATTTATCAGTAATCAATCTAAATTTCAAGAAGGAAAAAAAGAAAAAACAAAGAAGTGTTTAAGTGGGAGAGTGGCATCCATACCTGTAATTTTTCTGAAGCTTCACACTCTCCCTGTCTGGATTCTTGAGATGAAAACCCAAGAGAGGGAGAGAGGAGTTGGAACAATCTGTGATTAGAGGAGAAATCAGGTGGAGAGTGATGAGGAGAGGAAAAAAGTTGAAAATAAAGGAGGAAGGGGAAAAGTTGGGTTTGGATTTTGTTGGATTCCTTTTTCAAGTACAAAGAAACCATTTTGTAGATGGGAATCTTTATTAAGGAAAAATATTTGACCACTAATAATACACCTATTGTTAATTTTATAGTCTTTTTTTGAAGATTAACAATTTTCAAAGGGGTACTATTGGTTGTTTCTTCTGGCAATTTGAGGCAATGATGAAGTAAATGAGATGGAATTTTTGTTAGGTTTTGAATAACAAACACAAACTACATTATTGACTGACTAACTGACTTATTGACCTACCAAACATTTATAGTTTTGTTCCCAATGGATGGAAAGGAAAAAATTGATGGTTACCAAAATCATGGCTAGATGTGGAAGACTTTGCTATTTGAACAATAAACCTGCAGGGGACAAAGCTCCCAGAATGCTTCTAGTGAGTTAAATACTTTGGTGGATACTACTTGGTTGATGCTACTACCAACAAAGGATTTGGAAATTAGGTGTTCAGGTGCACCTAATTACCAAGAATTGCTTGACTGTAAAATTATCAGTTAAAAGACTTGCAGAAATGTGAAACTCATAGATAACTTGAGTTGTTTTCTTTCCTCACTAGTACTCCCACTCCATCAAGAGAACATGCACAAAAGACAATACATAAAATAGATGATGTTTCTTTCTCAACTTAAAGGGAAGCCTTCCCTTGGGACCAAAGCAGTATTCTACAGCAAAATTGAACACCAAGTACTTTTAAGATTCTCTTATGTTTAAGTTCTTGAGACAGTGGGGACTGCAATAATTCAGAGCAGCATTTCGTTACAGTTATACAGCCTTTTGAAAGTTCTTGAGCAAGAGCGACCGACTCTTATCAAATATCGTTCACTTCTTTGTTCTCGTGACGTTGCTCCCCGACCATTGTCCAAATCCATCAATACAGATTGTCATAACCATAAGAAATCAGTCCGCGTTCTGATCCATCCTCTGCTTTTTCCACTTATAAGCAGCTTCCAATATCTTCATATTTGGTGCTGTAGTTTCTTCAGGGAAGATGTAATCATAATACTCTTCATAAGCTGTTGGACCGTCATCTGAAGAGATCTCCTTCCTCTTCTTGAGCCTCTTCGGCATCTTTTTCTCAACAAGACTTGTGTCTCCAACACTTCCAAATTGGCTCTCGATAGTCAGCCACTGCTCCAAAAGCATAGCTCTCTCCTCCTTCAGCTCAGGAGCATTCTCTCTGTAGTGTTTGAGGGCTCTCTCAAAGATCTCTGTTGCATAGCAAGTAATACAGGGAAAAAGTTAAGTCCACTGTTAAAATTCAGACCAATCAAAATCATCTACACCTTATCCCTGCCATTCCTATCATGAAGAAATGTAACCTCTAAAACAAATGGATATATATTAGACAAAATGAGAGAGTTTAAAAACTAAACCAGGTTCGTACCTCTAGCTTTACTGAGGCACTGCTTCTTCTGTTCTATAAGGGCTTCACTTTCTTCCTCTCCTTCTTGCTCATCTTCCTCTTCGATCGGAGTGAATGCCTCAAACTTGGCGTAGCTTTCCCACACCTTGTAGTGGGTGGTTCGAATTAGCAGCTTCTCATATAATGCCCTGGTATTTTCATACTCTCGCTCTGAAATCTCGAAATCAATGTATGCCTGTTCTCCAACAAAGAGAAGTTGTTTGTCAGTTGTATTCTTAAAGAGTTGAGCACCTCAGGGAACATCATAGGAAGATAACAATCAGAACGTGAAGTTTGAAACCATTAAAACATTCAGTAAAGAAACAAACTTAGCGAAGCATTTGTCAGTGTATAAGGTTATTTGGTTCAGGCTGGACAGGAGTATAAATTTGCATCCAGAGTAACCAATCAGCATATCTAACATATGTGTTAAAACTTGAATAGGATGCAGTTCAAATCTCGTAGAAAACAGATAGAGATAATCCAGACAGCAATGTAGGCTACTTTCTGCAGTTAATCATTCGTTTTTGACAGCTGAATTCTCTAAGAACCACCCAAGATCTTCATGCCTAGCCTACTTTTGAAGGTCAGATTGAGTGACTTACTGTACATACTTTAGGCTTGTTTGATCAAGTGCCCAACAGAAGAAAAGGATAAAAAAGAATGTTTCTCTAAGCTCTCTTTCGCTAGGTCCTTGGTTGCAGGTTACCATCCCTACTGGCCTATTCTTAGTATATTTTGACTATAAATCGGATTTCTTTGCAAGGTAGTATAGCTAGGAAAGACTAATTTACTAACCGATAAACACATTCAGCCACACATACTTCTAAACTTGGAATCCAGAACAGCAAGGAACAATAGAACACATACCTTCCACAACAATTCTGGCATATCCAAATGTTGTTGTTCTGTCGCAAGCTCAAAAATTGCTCTGGTCCGCTCAGTCTCACCCAAAGATATCTCCAATTCAGCAAATTTGATCCAAGCATAACAGTTTTCTGGAGCCCAGTGCAAGTACCTTGCATACAGGGTTCGACAACGATCCATGTTGCCGAGTTGCAACTCAATCTCAATATATTTCTTGAAAATCTATTATTGATACAAATAATGTCAGTGGAAGAATTTAGGATACAAAACTTTCAAAGTTAAAACATAGTTTAAGGATCGACAAACAGTACCTTATCTTTGGGCGCCACTCCAATTGCATTACCTAGGAGTTTTCTTGCAGCTGTGAGATTCTTCTGCCGTATCTCGAATTGTGCAGCCATGAGCCATATTTTCGCGAACGAGAACTTCTTGTGAGGAATCAGCTTAAGACACTCCCTGATTGAAAAGTAAATGTGTGAGATAAATCGAAATACCATTTAATCATATGAAATTATTCATCAACAGAAGAGCAAACAGATAAAATATAAGGAAATGGATTACTGTATACTTAGCTAAAAGGATACGTATCGAAACACATGACGTTTTAGCAAATAATAAAGACAATCCATAACCAGAAAGTGTATGGCTATACTAATTGTTAGCTGAACAAGTGAACAGGAAACTACAAATGTACCTGTAAACTTCTCTTGTTCGATCCATGTCTTCGGCATCAAGCTCTTCGTATAGAGCATAATTTATCCTACACAGCAACAAATTCAAAAGCCAGCATTAAAACCATAACTAATTAAAAAGGATGCGTTCGACAACATATCTTTAAAAAGATTAGAAAAACATACCACAAGTATATATACCGCTGCCAATACCGTTTCTCTTCAGCAGGAGGAACATTAGCAATAGCTCTCTCATAAATTTCCCTAATCCTATCCTTCCTCCCCGCATTTTCTTCCAAACGAATATAATCAAACCAAGAATCATAGTTATACGGATTCTTCTTAACATCTTCTTCATATTGAAACCTCCTCTTCCCCACAATAGCATCCTCAATTCCTTCCCTATCACCATACTGCTTCTCAAACGCCACAAACTTCCTATACAAATCCTCTGCACGTCCTTTCGGTATATGATCCAACGCGAACTTATATATACACCGAGCACGTTCAGTTTCTTTACATTTCTCTTCAAACTCAGCAAACGCTACAAACAACTGCTCACTCTCTTCATCATCAACTAATTTGTCAACAGCAGTTACATAAACATTCCTTGCCCTATCAATTTCACCATTCTTCATCTCAAATTTCGCAAACCTAATATAAGCACTAACTCTAGGATGACATTCAACAAACCTCGCAAATATATTCCTAGCTCTATCAATCTCATTATAGCGAAGCTCAAACTTAATATAAGACAACCAACCTTGTTGATCAGGCATCCAATTCATCCATCTCTCGAAAATCTGCCTAGCTCCAGCTACATTCCCAAGTATCTCCTCCATATGAATATACTTATACCACAACTGATCAATCCTCGGCAACAACGATACGGCACGGTCCCATACATTCCGAGCATGATTGATAAATTTGTTCTTCATCTCCACTTCAGCATACTTCAACCACAGTGTATGATTCCTGTAATCAACTTCCAAAGCTCTTTCCCAAACAGATCTAGCTCGTTTGAAATCTTTCTGTGATTCTTCCCATTTCGCATATTTAATCCAAACACTTGTGTTCCAACGAACCCTACGAATCAAATCTTCGAATTCTTTTCTTTTGCGGAGACGATAATCTGCTAATTCACTTGGATCAGTGATTTTTTGTTTAGGTGGTCGGATTTCTGATTCTTGACGTTCTCGAGCTTCACGGAGGATTTGCTCGGCGGTGATTTGAATTGGCGCTGGGGTTTTGTTCTTCACTCTGGTTGGGCGAGCGAGTTTAATTTCTGTTTCTTTACGAGTTAGGAACCCTAGAGATGGGTCTCCTTCTCTCGCCATTGTTGTTGATTGAGAGCTCTAAGGAAGCTTGTGTCTGAGATGGAGATGAAAAAACCAGAGTAAACCCTAGGAGAGAGAAAGTGAGAGCAGAATCGCTGAGAAATTTGGGAACGATGGCGGATAGGTTTATAGGGTCTTTTTTTTTTAATCTTTTTATGGGTTTCTAAACGAGTGAGGATGATGGACAAGGTCAGACAAGATTTGCGCCATTTTTTCCGGTAAACCCAAACGATAATGCATTTAAGTCCAATATTTTGATGGTATATTCTTCTTATAAGACTCTACATTCCTACAAAAAATAAGCACAATTCGAGATATATAAAACCACCATCTACTCCTTTGAATATCAGCCGTTCATAATTAAAGGTTGAAATTAAGATCGGTAGATGGTCAGGTTTGCTATCTCGAATTGCATTTTGGTAGGAATGTAAAGTCTTATAATAGGAACATATCAATAAAATATTAAATTTAAATTCATTGTCATTTGAGTTTTCCGGAGAAAATGGCGCAAATCTTGTCCGACCTTGTCCATCTAAGAGTGTCCATGAATCCTCTCTTTTTCTAAATTCTGATAAATCTTAATGGGCTAATAATGGTGTAACCGGCCTATTTAGTGAATGGTGGTGCCTTGGGGATGTTATAAAGTCGTCCGCCCATGCAATTGCGCGCCCTTACTTTAAGGTATATCAGGATGTGCATATCTAATAGTATTGTTGGAGCTCTCCAGTATCTCCATGTGACACGATCTGACATTGTGATAGCAGTCAATAAGGTATATCAGGATGTGCATGATCCTTACATAGAGCATTGGGAACTTGTCAAGTGAATATTGTGTTACTAGAAGAATACATTAAACTACGGTTTGTACTTGTGGTGGTCAGCGGATGACATGTTTAATCTGACGGGGATGGGCTGGATAACTTGATCATCATCGCCCCGCAAGTGGATATTGCATATACTTTGGAGAAAACATAATCTTGTGGAGTGTAAGAAAACAAAAAGCAATATCAAAGTCAACTACGTACGCAGGAGGAATATAGAGGTTTAGCGATTGCTATTTCAGAACTGATTTGGATTTAGTCATTCCTCAAAGAATTGGGGATTAACGTCTCCACACTATTCTGATGGTGTGATAACTTGGGAGCTACATATCTAATACTTCCTCCGTCACTAAACAATAGTCTAGTTTGTTTTTGCACAATGATTAAGGAAAACTAATCATTACAACCACCTTTTCGTATATATTTTCCTAATTTTTCCTTGGACATATAACAGAAAGAGGAAGAGAGAAGTGGTCAACTTTTTATGATTAACTGTCCGTTTGGCACCACTAGAATTCAACTACCTAGGTAGTTCCAAGTACCTAGAAATTGATTTCCAGGTGGTTCCGACTCTCTCCAGTCCAAGTTCAGTGTTTGGCATATGCCATGGAATTCCAACTATCTCCTGTTCATACCCTCATCAGTTCATGTAAATGTCAACAGAAGAAAAAAAGAAGACATCATAAACAATCTGTATGATCTAGAGATAAAGAAACAAATCCCAGTCAAACCCATTTATGCAATCTATGTGATTCCATCAGCAACACATTAAAAACAGCTTTGAAATCATCATCAGCAGGCACTATGAGCAGAACCCTAGACTACAAATTCATCTTCTATTCAATTCCTCAAAACCCTAATTTCTTCAATTCATTTTTAATATTACCAGATTCAACCATCAAATCCATCTTGCCTGCTTTCCCATGAACTCAATCAACTTATTTAGTTCAGAAAATATCTAGGGTTTGGTATATCCATCAAAAGATGATTACTACAAGCATGTAAGAGGAAGAACAATCGAAATTTAACAATAATCAATCATGAAATCATGGGAAAATAGTGAGATTTAACCAGATTGAGAGTTTGTCTCAAGGAAGAAATTTTCAGAGGGGAGAAAAAAATGGAAAAAGATGGAAACGAAAGAGAGAAGATGGAAATTTTGGTTTATAAATGGGAGGAAAAGAAGGAAGGAGTTGGAAATCTCATGGTTTAGGTGTCGACTTTTTTCCACTGAGCGGAGGAAAATGAGTTGATGGGAAATCGAAATCCTTCGTAGAAAAGCTAGCCAAACACTCATAAAATAGACTACCTCCCCCAACTACGCCCCCGAACTCCAACTCCGCCCTAAATTTTTCCGTGCCAAACGCACTCAAGAGATAAAAAGAAGAGGGAGAAGTGGTCCCTCCATGAGTACATTAGTAAATTGATAACATTTAACTTTTCATTTATGGAAACCAGTTTATGTTTTTAACTCACCCAAATAAGGAAACCAAGCATATCTTTTAGAAACGGAGGGAGAAGCTAGCGTTACATGATCGACTCAAGCACATCGAAATTGAATATTACCACTTTGTATGGGAGAGAGTTGGCTGCACCTCGGTCCCGGTATTCAAGAAACAAGTTAAAACATTTGTCAACTCAAGCTCAATTTTGGGAAGGGTGTTAAGGATACACGCATGCACACACGCACAAAGTCTCGAAGTGAAAAAAATATGATGACCATGTCAAGGATACTAATATATTAAGAGTCACCATCTTGCACAAGGCTAAGCCTGCCGAGTTCACAACAGCTTGAGTAGTCTTCCTGATATCTCTAATCAATAGTTATGGTTTTGTAAATTTTAATTACAAAATGTATTAATATAAAAAATATCTTTACCAAATAATTGTGTGGAAGAATACTTATCAAAAACTTGTTCAAGTCATTAACTAAACAAAGATGATCATTCGAATATGAGAAAAACAATCTCATGAGTGCAGTTGGAGGTTTTTGAGCTGACTATTTGATAACTTCAAGAGATCAGATCGGTTAAATTGTTAGTAAAAAATTAAGACTTGTTTAGTTTTTTATTTTTAACTTAAATTTTTCGGACTATAAATAACATATGTGTGGGCTACACTGAAGAGAAGCCGTACACTTGGACTCAAGTCTACATATTAATATCATCATCATTCATTGCCACTACACTCATACCTGTTTTAGTATCGAAATTACTTTGTGTTGGATGAAATGGAAAACCATCGTGGTATATTCATTTTATGGAAATAACATTATTCCAATATAGATACTTATAATACTAAGCATAAACAAACAAAAGAATTAAATTCTTGAAAATAAAATTATTTATAAATAATAAAAATCATTGAGAAGATTTAATTTGGCGAGAAAATAAGAAGGGTAGTGAACGGGCTTTAAAAAATAACCTATGTATACAAAAAAAAAATGGTAACATGAACAACAAATATTTGGACAATCAACACACAAAGAGATTGCGCATGTTGTTGTTAGGAAATTTAAAAAAAATGTGAGGAAGGATTATATGAAGCAATAAAAATAAAACCAATGAGAAGATTCAATCTAGTTACTAAAAGAATAATAAAATACTAGAAAGAAAAAATAATTTTTAAGAGTACATAATATATATACCTTTTGTACATGGAGTTTCATTCCTAGACTAGTCGGGTTGGGACTTTTTCCAAATTTTGGCATGGCCCATGAATCATTAACTTGTCAAGTAACTCGTTTTCAATAGTGCGTCAAATATTCAGAATCTTGGGTTGTCGTACAGAAACTTTGGGAACTGAATTGCTAAACTATATTTGTTAATACCAACATTCGGAGTTGCGTCTGGTTTATTTCTTTAGAGGGTAGGGATTGATAATGATAAAATTGATGAAACAGTAATTAAAAAGAGTAGGAGAATGAGAAATGCGAGAAACTGCTTCATCTTAAACTAGATAGAATATGATCATCTAAATAGAATGAATGAGACAATCAACAATAAAAAATTGTGTATTTATAAGGTGAATATTGTTTGTAACCATAACATTTACCTACTCCCTATTAACCAAAGTACGACTCTTTAGTAATGTTGGTGCTTGTATGTGAGTGTGCGAAAGTCGAGTGTAAGAGAATTGGGTATGTAACCTCAACTGTATCTCATCGTAAATCAATCTTTCTATTAAATCAATATGATAAACCAAATTAATGTAGACATCACGATTTTCCTATGTTACTATGGTATCATCGAGGAGAAAGCCTAACGTCGTCGATCCTTGGCGTGACTTGAAATTTCATCACCCTCACCACCACCACCATCAAATTCATCTTCTGTTTTTGTGGTTGTTCTTCACCAATTTTCTTCGGCTGTTGCTGCAAATTGAAAATCAATTTCTATGATATGATTTGTCAGAGTTTCTCTTAAAAGATTAATTTCCCCAGATCTCTAAATTTAGTTTATACATCTCTAGGAACATTTTGTTTGATTTCAATTATTTGTGAAGATTTTAGTAAAGCTTCATGGAATTTTTAGTACGGAGTTGCTGAAGGTTTTGTTAGAGTTACGGTATCGTTTAGATACATGCTATGTCTTTAAACAACATTAAACATTCGTGATTTTTGGATATAAAATTTGGTTTTGTCACCTGAGATCTTGGCGATTCTTGTTTTCCAATTTAGTTTTTGTTTGGATCTTGATTTTTCAATCTCGATTGCTAAGATCAAATCTATGCTATAAACTCCATCTTTATCTTTTGATTACGTCAAACCTGATTTCATGTGTTCGATTTCTATATCACTAATTTAACAAGATTTAATTTCATCTTCAAAATTTGTTTTCATATCGTAACTAGGTTTGAACTTGGCACAGTGTTTTTATTAAGTTCTACTGGTACTGATGCATGATGCTATTAACTATGAACATGCTTATTTTTCCAACGTTGAGTTAGTTAGGTGCAAGCTTAATGGTGTTGTTAGAGAATTGCTCAGTCGACTCACAAGTGTTGCTATCTCAAGCTTGTTGTCAAATTTAGTTGATCAAAACTATATCTTGGTTTCTAGTATTCAATTAGTTGATCAAAATTTAGTTGATCAAAATTTAGTTGAGTATTGGACATCACTGCGTTTCACCGTTTAAAGGCGAAGATCTTTTAGAGCACTGCTCGTTCGAACTCGCAAGCGTTGCTATCTCAAGCTTGTTTGTCAATGTTAGTAATCAAAACTATAAGTCTTGATTTCTAGTCTACTTAAAGTAATGTCTCGGACTAGGATAGATTGTGTAGTTGATCTTTAGACTTCACGGCGTTCATCATTTGAAGACGAATAACTACTAAAGAAAGCTTGTGAAACTTCATCAACAAAAAGGTATGTGGAGACTGAAACTCATCTATCACTTGGAAAGTCTATTTCTACTCTATCTCATATAATTAAGACAAAAGTCGTATTACGATAGTTTTCGATTATACACATTTGAGATTTCGAGCTGAGTTTAACTCGCTTACATATTTATCGAAATATGTGTTGGTAAGCTTTCGCTTCAACCAAGTTCATCTTATATTCTTGAAGAAAGTCAAAAGATGATCATGTGAAAATCGCCGAGTAACATCTTACATGATTTGTGTGATACAATCATTTGGTGTAGACTTGGAATGTTTCGTTATGATTATTTCAATATCTTGAAAATTGCTTTGATGCTAATAGTGTGTGAAAACGACTATTGTCATCCTCTAAGAAAGTTTCAATGATTGAACTAGAGTTTAGAACTAATGGATTATGAACATTGTATTCATTCTTGCATGTATGTGATCCATGGCCGAAACTAGAGTATGCATACCCGTGTGCGTACTTATAGTTGTGGAATTTCGGGTACCAAGTACACATACCAGTGCGCGTACTTGCGTAAGGTATAGGTCAGAGAATTTCTTTTGGGTTTTGGAAGTGTACTTAGGTATGCGTACCCGTTCGCATACTGGCGAACCCAAACTTAGACCGGCTACTTAGGTATGCGTACCCGTATGCATACTTGAGTGGTTAAAGTTCTAAAATCGGTTGGCTCATGAACTAATACATATATATAATAAGGCATGCATTCTTTGCAAACCGTGGCTATAATGTTCATTAATTGATTCGAGTGAATCAAACCGATTTTGCTTCAATTGTGTTCTTGTATACCTCTATTAGAATATAAAAATTGAACAACTCTTTAACTAGTTTCATTTGAGTCATTTGAACTAGTTATGATTAAGATGAAAAGGTTGATATGAGAGTGTTCATATAGCTAACCTCGGTTAACTACTGTTGAGCCAACATGGTGTACACGTTTAGGTACGGTTACATTAACCTAAATGAGGGTACATTTCATTTGTGTATAACAAGCTAAGTTCGATCTAACGGTTGAAAGATATTAGCTTGGGTTTAATCAGGTTTTTATCTAATGGTGAATATTGAATACTTTGTTACCAAGGTAACTTAGATTGCAAACCCTGATTTGAAAACTATATAAAGGAGAACTCTAACAACTGGGTAACCTAATCCCTACACCTCCTGTATGTTACAAGTTGCCACTAGAGTCGATTCTCCTTTAACCTTAGGTTTTTCACGAAACCCTGTAGGTTAACGACTGAAATACTTCATTGGGATTGTGAAGCCAGACCCAACTATTTTCTCTGTAGTTGCGTGTTCTGATCTTACCATGTTCTATCGGATTGAGTACTATCTTCTCTAAGATTTGCTCGAGATTGATTCTCCGATAGGCAAGATAAAAAGTAGTCACAAACATCTTCGTCTCATCGTTTGTAATTCCACAATATCTTGTTTCGCTACCATACGATTAAGATTATTGTGAGGTGATTGATAATACTAGGCTGTTCTTCGGGAATATAAGTCCGGTTATCAATTGGTTCCTGTGCACCTTGATTTATCAAAAGACAGAACAAAAACTCGTAGGTATTTCTGTGGAAGACAGATTTATCTATTCCAATAGATTTTTCTGTGTGAGACAGATTTGTTTATCAAGTCTTCGACTTTGGGTCGTAGAAACTCTTAGTTGTAGGTGAGATCAGCTAAGGGAATCAAGTGCGTAGTCTCCTGGAGGGATCAGAGGCGTAAGGAGCACGACTGTACCTTGAATCAGTGTGAGATTGATTAGGGTTCAACTACATTCCATTCCGAAGTTCATTGGTAGTAGGCTAGTGTCTGTAGCTGCTTAATACAGTATGGTGTTCAAAACTGGACTAGGTCCCTGGGTTTTTCTGCATTTGCGGTTTCCTCGTTAACAAAACTTTTGGAGTCTGTGTTATTTCTTTTCCGCATTATATATATTTTGTTATATAATAGAAATATCACAGGTTGTGCGTTGAATCGATCAATTGGTAAATTCAACCTTTGGTTTTTGATTGAAATTGATTGATCCTTTAACATTGGTCTTTGGTACCGTTCAAGTTATTTCTCTTAGATTCAATCGGGCTCGCAAATTCCTATTTGCTGATTGCAGATTGAATTGAGAAATAAAGATACAAAACTCTTTGATATACTTTTCTCTAGATTGAGTCTAACTGTCTAGTTTATTTTCTTGAAAGTATATTGGAGTTTGTTTATTCAGATTGCCGAATTAAATATTGGGTGTGGTTGTTGTACCCCCGCTTTTTCAAGATCAACCGAAGCTTTTGGAGAACTTATTTAACAAAAGGTAAGTGGAGACCGAACTACCTATTACTCAAGTTTTCACCTTTCTATATATGAGACTATGTTGCATGACTAATTAGACGATTGCATGCACAACATAAATTTTTAGGTCGTTCTCAAAATATATATGACTAAGCTTATGAACATTTGTTCATACTTGATGAATTTTGGTTAAGAACAATTTATTATTCATAATCTAAATCTTGATTCAAGATCATCATTCAAAAATAGCCTGGAGTAGTGATATGTGTCATTGATGTTATTCGGAAATGTTTCGAATTGGTTGAGAGAAAAATAGAACTAATATAAATTTTGATACAGGACAATATACATACCATCTTACATACTGCAGGTACAAGTGCTATAGTTCCGGAGCCGCAGTACATGTACCCAGTACACATACCGGCATAGCTATTGTTCGACAGCAACTTTTTGGCACGCATACCCGGTATCCATACCATAAAAAGTCTGTTGACTCATGAACCAGGAAGGTATGAATACCTAGTGTGCAAACCGAAAAGGATCTGTTGGTTTCAAAACCAAAATGGTACGCATACCCAGTATGCAAACCGTAAAAGATCTGTGAGTTCCTGAACTCGTTTTTATCTTAAGGGTACACATACCCGGTACATATACCATGAAAAAAGTAGTCACGCACAGGAAAAAAGTACACGTACCCGGTACACGTACGTGCCTTGTCGAATATATTTAGATGCATCAAAATTATTTCTGTGAGACAATTGTAATTTAAATAACTCTCTGAAAACACTCTCTAGACATATAAGATCACATTTTAACCAAAGTAGTTAATATCGTGTATCGGTATCGTATCGGTTGGGTCCGATATATACAAAAGAGTATATCGGTTTTTATCGGTGATACATCATTAAGACTAGAATTTTAAATATTCATAAATGTTTCAATCTAAAAAAGTTGGTTCCATATAATGCGTTAATTATTAAGATCAAAAGCTTCACAGTAATTTAATCTCATTCCACCATCATTAATAAAAAATAAAATGGTTGGAAATTTCTTTACTTGAATTGAGTTTTCAAGGGTATAAAGCAAGAAGATGATTACAAATTTTCAGATCTAAATAATTTATTCTACCAAATTACCCTTACTGATATTATCAGTATATCGGTGAACCCGATATATCGGTTTGTATCGGCCGATACTAGCGTTTTTATCGTTCAATTCTTGTATCCCCGATATTTTAGATATCGTGTAGGTTTTTTCCGATACATGATAAATATAATATCGTCCGATATAACCAATATTAACTACCTTGATTATAACCTATGGTTGTGACTCAAGATTAAAGTCTTAAGTTTTATATGAAAATGATTTAGCTTATAGTTCGTCTGGCTAGTTTTGGATAACCTTTCGTGAACAAGTCTTTGTCCATGATTCGATTACGGTTCATACTAACCAGAGTGTATATCTTGGTGTGTAAATCTCAAATCAAAGATTCATCCAACGGTGGATATTGATTGCTTGATTCCAAAGCTAACCTAGCTTAAATCCAAAGCAAACTTTGTTTTGAAAGTCTATAAAAGAAGAACCTTAAGCAACAGGGATTTTTGAATCCCCGAAACTATTCTTGTGTGTTCTAGTTGTAAAATAAAGTCGCCCTCTCCTTCAAACCCTTCTAGGGTTTAGCGACTAAAAAGACTTCACCAAGCTTGGGATTCGTGAAGCCAGGTATAACTATATTTATCTTGATAGTTCGTGTATCCTGATCTTGTTTCTGATTATTGAGTCTCACTCCGATCAAAACATGATAGATAGAATTCGAAAAGTTTCTTCATTTCATACTTTGTGATTCCACAAGTTTTTACTTGTGAGGTGAATAAGAATCTAGGATACTCTTCGGAGTCGTAAGTTCCGTATTTTGAGGATTGCTAGACTTTGTCTATTGCAATCGATTTCCTGTGTCACCTTGATCTTTCTATCTGTGGGAGGCAGATTGGTTTAAAGTCTTAAATTGAGTTGAAGAAACTCTTAGGCTGTAAAGGACGTCATCTAAAGGAATAAATTGCGCATAGTCCTTCTTGGATTCAAGAGGCGTAAGGAGCGTGACTATAACTGAAATGCTGTGAGGATTTAATTTGGTCTTAACTACATTTCAGTCCGACGTATTGATAGTAGGCTAGAATCTGTAGCGGCTTAATAAAGTTTGGTGTTAAAATCTGGACTAGATCCCGGGGTTTTCTGTAATTCTGGTTTCCTTGTCAACAAAATTTCTGGTGTCTGTGTTATTTTTTTTTACGCATTATATTGTTTATCTTTATAATTGAAATATCACATGTTGTACGTAAATCAATCAAAGTAGATAAGTTCATCATAATTGATTGAATACGACTTGATTGATTCTTGGATATTGATCTTTTGAATCGTCCAAGTAATCTCACACATAATCAGGTTCACGGACTAGTCTCTGTTTACATTCTGATTATGAGAGGAAAAGATACAAACTCTGAATATTATTCCTGATTAAGATTAAGTTGAACTCTTGGAATTGTATTTAGGTTTAGTCCATAAAAGTTTCCTAAGAAAAAGTTGGTGGTGTATTTTGGTACCCCCGCATTTTCAGGTGTTCTATTTGATAGTGAAGAGCATGTCTTCTTAAACCAGATGAAGATCGATGTGTATGTGAGATGAGTTTTTGCTGAATAAGTCGTCTGCATAAACTGATTCTTTTCAATTCATCCGCACAACGTTATATCGATATAATCCTCATTGGATGGTTTTTAGCATGTTTTGGAGGTAAATAAGAAGAAAATTGGTAAACCAAAATAGGGAATCTACTTGGAAGCTCCTGAAAAAGAATTTTCGGATGAAACACTTTGGATGAACTGCTCGTAGATGTATTATTTGGTTTTTCAAATCCTTTTTTTTTCCATCTTTCTTCAGAAGGGTTGCCTTCTTGTTTTTGTTTTGCTTTTCTTTTAATAATAAAATTTCTCCTTGGGAGTTTAACTTGAAAAAAAAATTCACCACGTAAGGGCTGTGAGTGTTATCTTGCGAGTGTCAATGATGAAGTTGATGATGAATATTTGAGATTGGAATTGGTGATGTACTAGTATACGGATTGAAGTCTTTTTTGTTGAGTCTGTATATACTTGGATATGCAACATGTTGCTAAGTTTGCATATATTTGGAATATGCAACGGTGTTTATATTTCACAATGTTCTCTTTTATCTTTATCTTTTAAGGCCCAAGATTTTGTCATGGGATTACGAGCCATATGATAGATTTTAATTGACATGAAAATCGCAAAGTTAATTTTCATTAGCGTCCCACGGGACTGAATATATGTCATATGCAGATAGGGAACTATATATGGACTTATCCGGATAAGCCATCCCCGAATAAAAGCTTTTACTTTAGGTCTTTAACTCAATATGGTAGTGAATCTTGGTTCAATTTACAAATACGCATAATTTTTTTCTTCTTATCCTCTACCAGTTTCAAATCCTAGTTGTGTCACCGGTCAAATGAGCGAATGTACGTTGATGCAGATTCTTAGGTTATAATAAAATTCCTATTATATGGTAAATTTGGGTCCCCGGGGTCACGGAAAAAATGAAAGTGATTACTTCTCAACAAAAAAAAAAAATCCAAGAAAAAATCTGGTTTTCATCGATAAAAAAGAAACATGCATTGAAAAAGTAAGAATCTTATTATTGGGGCTGCATATAGTCATGAAATAGTAATAGCCAATACCCCTTATTCTACTATTTTTCAATAATGGTTAATGTACCCTTAATTAAATTAGTGCCAATTAGGGTGATTAACTAAACTAATTAAGATTAGTGAAATGATTATACTAATTTTGATGCGTCCAATGGGTATGCTGTTGTTGTTGACGAGGATTTAATTTCTTCTATCAACGGAGTTCCTAACCTCTGGCTTGAGGATTCATGTCCTCCACAGTTAAGGGGAGTAAGTGGCTAGTGCACCGCTTACACCTCTTCTTAACCTGGGTGGTGGCATCAGGCCCATAGGTATGGAGGCGTCTAGTGTTGACAGTCGCTGCTCATATTGTGAGTAAAGATATGTGCGCTTATCTTGAAGATTTCCAATTCGGCGAAGGGGTACCTTGCAGAGGAAAGGCTACCTTACACTCTATCAATAGACTCATTCAGGATAAGGGTAAATCTTCCTCTATGACTATGTTACTTGTTAATTTTCGTAATGATTTTAACATGGTTTGTAGGACATCTATGTTGCCAGAAATAAGGTCTCATTCCCATCTATTTTAAAATGAGTTGAGTTCTGCTACGCAGATCCCCTTGGTTATATTACGACGAATCTTCCTTCTTTTCTTCCTAGGGGTTCAACAAGGAGATCCTTTGGGGGCCCTATTTTTTGCTTTGACTTTGCATCACTTGGTCAAGAAAATTGCGGAATAATGCCATTTAGACCTTCAGTCTTGGTATCTTGATGATGGCACTATTGTTAGGGACACCTTGATGGTCTCAAAGGCCATAATATTATTTAGTCCAAGGGTGGTAAGCTTGGCCTCCATGTTAACATCTCGAAAAATGAGATATTTTGGCCTACAGTAGATGGTCGTAGCATATGTGCTTTTCCTTCACAAGTTAGTAGACCTTTGGAAGGTGTTAAAATGCTTGGTGGCCTAGTGAGTCTTGAACATGACTTCTGCAGTAGCTTGGTTAAGTCCAGAGTGCTTAAGACTATTAATTTGAAGGACGATGTGACGAAGTTGGATGATCCACAATGCGAGTTACATCTGCTCAGAAGTTTTGCGGGGGTGTCTAAGCTTTATTTCTCCATGAGGACTACTATGCCTGAATTTTTAGCTGAGTCGCAAGTTGTTTTCGATTCACATCTGTCATAACATTTGCGCCATATTGTTACTAATGACGTGCCTGGTTTTGGTTCGTTACAACAATGAATAGCTTCCTTGCCTCTTAGACATGGGGGGTTTGGTTCATATTTTATCACCGATGCAGTTTATTATTGTTATTTGGCCTTCTGTATTCATACTCAGCGTGCTATTGAATTGTTTTAATCTTTCGTGGTCCCGATGTCGACGCTGATCCTACTCCCCCCCCCCCCCCCCTTAATCCCATAAATACATCGATAGTAAAATATTTTGACGTTGTCATGAGGGACATGCCTATTAAATTCTCTATGTTTGCACGTGATAGTGCTCTTTGGCAATATAACAAGACCACTCATGCTCAGGATTTTCTCAAGACATTACTATTGAAGGGCTCAACCAAAGGGAAAGCGCTCGATAATTTAGTGTTGTTTTGAGTTATAGACTAGGCATCCATTTATTCACCGATAATAGCCTTTGTGCTTTCTGTAAAAGGGACATGGACTGATAAGGGGGTCATGCCTTACATTGTTCACATGAGGTAGGCCTCAAATTCCGACATGATCTTGTTCGAGACACTATTGCTAATATGTGTTTTTGGGCAGGCATTCCAGTTGGTAAAGAAGTCGATCTGGGGTTCATGACTAATGGCGGCGGCGGGTTGCGCCTTGCTGCCATCCTAGTCTACAACTGGGATAGTAAGCGTGATGTGTGTATGGAGTTACTGGAGTCTCACAGTTCACAAGGGATGGTGTTCTCACTTTCCAGCCAGGGGTATCTTTGAGCAATGACATTATTAGGAAACACAAAAAGTACCTCAACAAATGTTTGACTCAAAGATATGATTTTGTTGTCTTGGCTTTTACGACGTTTGGTAATCTTGGGAATGGGCATGGTGGATTTCTTGAAGAGACTTCATAATCACTTGTCTAGGTTCAACGTTAATGCTAATAAATTTAATTTATTTTTTCACAGATTAGGGATAGTTATACAAAAAGGACTAGGCGTCCAGCTTGTTGCTAGGACCCTATCTAGTTTTTTGTTAGACCCTCTTTGTAATGACTGATTAAAATATAAATTTAAGATGTTATTTGCTTATGACATTATTAGATTAAACTTTTGAAAATCAAAACTTTTTTTTTTGTTTTTTTTATGGGGAGTGGGGGATTTATAAGAAAGAGAGGGGGGATTTTGATGAAATCTTTTGAAGAAAGTGATGAAACATATCCTGAAAATAGTCAGAAGAACCTTAGAAACGTGTCCTAGTCACAGTTTTAATTGATTCAAATCCGTAGAAAACAGTAAAAAATATGTTTTTTTTAGGGATTACGGCTGGTATATATTGTTGACCAAACCGAAATCAACACTTTACAGCAGGGAAATAAAGAACTCCCAGCCGAAATTTTCATTTTTTTTTTTTGATTATCAGAACAAATTGCTTGCCGCGACCCAACCTATTTTTATTTTTTGTGATTATCAGAAGTACGTACGGCTGGGATATCTTAACCGTAAACATATATGTTGGTTTTTGTTTTCCTCTTATGGTTTTCTCTCTACCCCTCTTCGTGTAACCCCTGAAAATCCGCCGCCTTCTTAAAAATTTCAGTCATGCTTCAGGTGTCAAATGAAGTTGAGAAACATTTAACTGCTGAAAGAGTAGCTAGATGTCTATCCAAAAATTCTTATGAGACGTTAGAGCACGACCAGCAATACACACCTTCGATTATGAAAAGAAAGAATGGAGAATGACAGTAACATCTGTCGACGGTAATCTTCAAGAGATGGATTAGGTCCATACAAAAAATAGAATGAAGATATGATTTTACACCTATTAGATAGAAATAAAGCTGAGATTCACATCGTAACAATGTTACAAGAATCGGTTCTAAAAAGTGATCTATTAATTCTCTGGCTGGATGGTGATGTGGAGGGGGAAAATATTTCATTTGAAGTATATCAGATTTGTGATGGACATTGCTTTGTTCAACAAAACCGTAATATCTTAATTTGAATTTATACAAAAATCAGGATTTATTTTGATTTTGGGGAAAGTGTATGATATAAGTTAAATTATTAGTAAAGGATTAAGACTTGTTTGGTTTTTCATTTTAACTTAAACTTTTCGGACTATAAATAATAAATGTGCAAGATACACATAAGAGAAGCGATACACCTGGCCTCAAGTCTACATATTAATATTGTCATCATTCATTGCCCATACACCCATAACTGATTTAGTATTGAAGTTACTTTTTGTTGGATGAAATGGAAAACCGTCGTGGTAAATTCATTCTATGGAAATAACCTTATTCCAATATAGATACTTATAATACTAAGCATAAACAAACAGAAGAATTAAATTCTTGAAAATAGAATTATTTTATAAATAAGAAAACCCATTGAGAAGATTTAATTTGGCGAGAAAACAAGAAGGAGTGTGAAGAGGCTTTTAAAAATAACCTATGTATACAAGTTTTTTTTTTTAATTGGTAACATGAACAACAAATATTTGGACAATCAACACACAAAAAGATGGTGCATGTTATTGTTAATAAATTTAAAGAAAATGTGAGGAAGGGAAAAGATTTTATTTTATATGAAGCAATTAAGATAAAACCAATGAGAAGATTCATTTTAGTGACTAAAAGAATAATAAAATACTAGAATGAACAAATTTTTAAGAGTGCATAATATATACCTTATGTATATCGAGTTTCATCCCTAGACTAGTCGGCCTGGGATTTTTTCCAAAGTTTGACATGGCTCATGAATCATTAACTTGTCGGGTAACTCGTTTTCCATAGTTTGTCACATACTCAAAATCTCGGGTTGTCGTGCAAAAACTTTGGGAACTGAATTACTAAACCATATTTGTTAAAACTAATATTCAAATTTGGGTCTGGCTTATTTCCTTAGAGGATGGGGATTGATAATGATAAAATTGATGAAACAGTAGTTGAAAAGATTATGAGAAAGAGAAATGCTAGAAATTGCTTAATCTTCTAAAGAGAATGAATGAGACAATCAACACACAAAAATTGGGTATTTATTAGTTGAATATTGTTTGTAACCATAACGTTTGCTTACTCCCAATTAGCCAAAGTATGACTCTTTAATAATGTCAGTGCTTGTATGTGAGTGTGTGAGAGTCGAGTGTAAGAGAATTGGGTATCTAACCTCAACTGTATCTCATTGTAAATCAACATTTCTATTAAATCAATATGATAAACCAAATTAATGTAGACATCAGGATTTTCCTATATATGTTACTATGGTATCATCGAGGGGAAATACTAACGTCTTCGATCCTTGGCGTGATTTGAAAATTCATCACCATCACCATTAAATTTATCTTCTATTTTAGTTGTTTTTCTTCACCAATTTTCTTCTGCTGTTGCTTAAAATCAAAAATAAATTTCTATAATATGACTTATCAGAGTTTCTCTTAAAAGATTAATGCCCTAAGATCTCTAATTAGTTTATACATCTCTAATAACAATTTGTTGATTTCAATTGTTTATGAATATTTTAGTAAAGGTTCATGGAATTTTTAGTACGGAGTTCGTTGCTGGAAGTTATGTTAGAGTTACGGTTTCGTTTCAATACCTGCTACGTCTTCAAATAACATTAAACGTCCATGATTCTTGGTTCTAAAATTTGGTTTTCATATCAGAGTTCTCGATGATTCTTGTTTTCTAATTCAGTTTTCGTTTGGATCTTGATTCTTCAATCTCAACTGCTAAAATCGAATATATGTTGTAATCTCCATCTTTATCTTTTGATTATGTCAAATATGATTTCATGTGTACGATTTCTATATCACTATTTTAACCAGATTCAATTTCATCTTCAAAAATTGTTTTCATTTCATAAGTAGGTTTTAACTTGGCACAGTTCTTTTATCAAGTTCTATTGGTAATGATGCATGAGGCTATTAAATCTGAACATGCATGCTTATTTTACATCGTTGAATTAGTTAGGTGCAAGCTTAATGGTGTTCCATTTGATAGTGAGGAGCATGTCTTCTTAAACCAAATGAAGACTGATTTGTATGTGTGCCGAGTTTTTGCTGCATAAGTCGTGTGCATAAACTGATGCTTTTCAATTCATCCTCTCAATGTTATATCAGTATAATCCTCGTCGGATGGTTTTTAGCATGTTTTGGGGGTAAATAAGAAGAAAATTGGTAAACCAAAATACGGAATCTACTTGGAAGCTCCTAAAAAGAATTTTCGGATGAAACACTTTGGATGACCTGCTCGTAAATGTATTATTTGGTTTTCAAATCTTTTTTTTTTTTTTTTTGCATCTTTCTTCAGAAGATTTCCGTTCTTGTTTTTCTTTTATTAATAAAATTTCTCCTTGGGAGTATAACTTGAAAAAAAAAATCATTACCAGGTAAGAGTTGTGAGTGTGTTATCTTGCGAGTGTCAATGATGAAGTCGATGATGAATATTTGAGATTGGAATTGGTAATGTACTGGTATACAAATTGAAGTCTTTTTTATTGAGTCTGTATATGCTTGGATATGCAAAACAATGCTTTACTTTCTACCATATTTTTAGCTCAACAAAGAATGTTACGCTAACAAATTTTAAGTTGGCAACTGATGTAACCATGTGTGCTTGATAGAGTACAAAATATTAAACAGGTTTAGCTGCAGAACTACCCAGGGATCGACGGATTTGGTTCATGATTCACAGATAACAGGTTTAGCAATATCACTTAGGCTTTCAGTGTAGCTTCAATCGTCTACCACATATAAATTTTTAGTTGGATTACATGTCAAACACAATCATTAGACCTTCAATTTGATTAACCATTCATCATCAACTAAAACTCAATTACACAATTGTATGTATACAATTCAACCCTAGCATATAATATATGCATTACACTCATTCATATAAAATTCTCCTTATCTAAATTTTCGATTCACAGAATCAAAAATTACACAATTGTATATATACAATTCAACCTTAGCATCATATATACACTCTAAAAATTCATATAAATTTTCCCGTTTCAATTTTCTGTTCACATAACCAAAAATTACCAAAAAAAATAAAAATCAATTATCACAGGGAACCAATCAATAAAATCAAATGAAGAAGCTAAACTGTTGAAGCAGTCGAATTCTGCAATACGCTACTTTTTCTCAGTTCAATCTCTTTTGGTTAAAGTTACTCAATTGAAACCCTAATTTGAAAAAAAAAAATCCCTCTAGGAAAGAAAATTAGGGTTACTAATTGAGTAACTATGGTTAACAAAGATCGAATTGAAATTGGCGAAGAAAACTTGAAGATTGGGGTTTCATCTGGTATAACATCATTGTCTAGATCGTTTCTGAATTTCGACCATTTTCGCCTCAGAGAGAAAAGAAGAAATTTCGATTTCTTCTGATGTTTAGTTTTATATACAGTTTCGAATTTAGTCCTTAAAAAGTATAGGTACATTAAATAAAAACCCTGTAATAAGTTACATATTGCACCAAAATCCTTTATCATCTTGACGGCTATATTTAGATAAAATTGTTGAACTCATCCGATCCAATGGTTTGTATACAATGTTCACACGGAAAATAAAAACGCGGGAATCCCCGATATCCTACGGCTGATTTTTATAGTCAGTAGATATAATGACCCAATTTTGTTATGTGTTTTGAAATTGGGTAAGAGTTTAAAATTGTTCTTGCTCTCATTAAAGGAGGGTATGTGTGCTGAGTTTTTGTCGCATAAATCATGTGCATAGATCGATTCTTTTCAATTCATCCTCTCAATTTTATATCGGTGTAATCCTCATCGGATGGTGTTAGAGCACTGCTCGGTCGAACTCGTAAGCGTTGCTATCATAAGCTTGTTTGTCAAGTTTAGTTTCCAAAACTATAAGTCTTGATTTCTAGTCTACTATAGCTAAGTCTCGGACTAGGATAGTAAGTGTAGTTGAGCTCTAGAATCCACGGCGTTCATCATGCAAAGACGAAGAACTACTCAAGGAACTTGTGGAACTTCATCGACAAAAAGGTATGTGGAGACTTGAACTTATCTATCACTCAAAAGTTTATATATTTTATCTCCTATCTTGAGATAAAAGACGTATTGCTATATAGACTTCGATTATACACATTTTCTATTTCGATCCGAATTTATCTCGCTTATCTATTTCTCGAAATATGTGTTGGTAAGCTTTCGTTTTGGCCAAGTTCATCTTTATTCGTGACGAAAGTCATGTTGATTGTTTCAATCTCTTGAAAATCGCTTTGATAAAAAATGGTGTGTGAATAACCACTATATAACATCCTCTAAGAATGTTTCAATGATTGAAATGAGAGTTTAGAATATATAACCTTGAATGAATATAAACATTGTATGTGAACTCATACTTGTGTAAGTCCAAAATCCTTGAACCAAAGTATGCGTATTTTGCTGTTTAGGATAACCTAAGCTAAGTCCGCGTACCGGTGCGTGTACTGTCGGAAGTTCACATCCCGTGAAAATATGCTGGAGTTTATGAACTGAAAACAAGCTCAGTCTGGGTATTTAAGTATGCATACCCGTACGCATACTTAAGTGGGTTATTTTCTAAAAACGGTTTATTCATGAACTAAACATTTATATAAATTAAGGAATGCATATTTGCAAACCGTGGCTATAATGTTCATGAATCGATTCGAGTGAATCAAAATCGGTTTTGCTTCGATTGTGTCTTGTATACTTCTATGAGATCTAAGCAATTGAACAACTCTCTAACTAGTTCATTTGAGTCACTTGAACTAGTTATGGTGCAGATGAATAAGGTTGATTTGAAAGTACTCATACGGCTAACCATTGGTTAACTGTTGTTAAACCAACTAAGTGTACACGTTTAGGTACGGTTACCCAAACCTAAATGAACGTGCATTTCATTTTTGTATGACAAGCTAAGTTCGATCTAATGGTTGAAAGATATTAGCTTGAATCTAATCAGGTTTTCATCTAGCGGTGAATATTGAATGTTTTGTTACCAAGGTAACTTAGATTGCAAACCCTGATTTGGAGACTATATAAAGGAGAACTCTAGCAACTGGGAAACCTAATCCCCACACCTCCTGTGTGATACTAGGGCTATAAGCTAGAGTCGATTCTCCTTTAACCTTAGGTTTCTATCGAGACCCTGTAGGTTAACGACTTGAAGACTTCATTGGGATGTTGAAGCCATACCCAACTATTTTCTCTGCAGTTGTGTGATCTGATCTTGCTATTTCTATCGTATTTGAGTACAATCGTAAGATTGGCTCGAGATTGATTTCTCCGATAGGCAAGATAGAAAAGAAGTCACAAACATCTTCGTCTCATCGTTTGTGATTTCGCAATATCTTGTTTCGCTAGTCGATTAAGAATATTGTGAGGTGATTGATAATTCTAGGCTGTTCTTCGGGAATATAAGTCCGGGTTATCGATTGGTTCCTGTTCACCTTGATTTATCAAAAGACGGAACAAAACTCATAGGTATTTCTCTGGGAGACAGATTTATCTATTTCTGTAGACTTTTCTGTGTGAGACAGATTTGTTTATTAAAGTCTTCGACTTTGGGTCGTAGCAACTCTTAGTTGTGGGTGAGATCAGCTAAGGGAATCAAGTGCGTAGTATCATGCTGGGATCAGAGACGTAAGGAGAGCAACTGTACCTTGGATTAGTGTGAGATTGATTGGGGTTCAACTACAGTCCAGACCGAAGTTAGTGCATGTACAAGAGCTATGAGTTGATGGAAGAGATACTTAAAGTTTACGTTTACAAGGAAGGCGAAAAACCATTTTTCCATGACCCGAAACTTTGGGGAGTATACGCGTGTGAAGGATGGTTTATGAAACAGATGGAGGAACACAAAAGATTTGTTGTTCAGGACCCGACGAAAGCTCACCTATTTTACTTACCTTTTAGTTCAGAAAGAATTAGGTATAGTAGTTTGTATGATCGTAAAATAGGCGACGGCCAGAGCCAGGCGAACTTTAACAAGTTATTGAGTGATTACTTGGACATAAATATCCTTTCTGGAACAGAACTGGTGGAACAGATCATTTCTTTACTGCTTGCGATGACTGGGTATGTATGCTTCTCATGTTTTCTTACGTTCTTCGTCTTTGAAGTTTTAGCATATTCTTCTAACAGTTTTTATTTTCTTAGGCCCCGATAATGACAAGACCGTTTACGAATGGATGCATTAGAGCTTTCTGCAATTCGGATGTTAACGAAGATTTCGGTTTAGGAAAGGATGTCGCTTTTGCTGAAACATTGGTTCTTTCAAAAGGTGATCTTCTTAAAGATATAGGAGGAAACCCTCCTTCAGAGAGACAAAACTCTGGCTTTCTTCGCAAGAAATCTACACGGATATCTCCGCCCTATCCTATTAGCATTCTGGGAGAATAAAGACCCTGACATACAAATCTATGGTAAGATGAATAAAACTGTCAGTGCGGAAATGAATTACATCCAACGCATGAAGACAAGCAAGTACTGCATTTCTGCCAAAGGGTATGAGGTGGCTAGTCCAAGGGTGGTCGAGGCCATCTTTTTCGACTGTGTCCCTGTGATTATATCTGATAAGTATGTTCTTCCTTTCTTTGAGGTTTTGGATTGGGAGTCATTTGCGGTTTTTGTCGCAGAGAAAGATATTTCCAATTTGAAGGAGATACTCCTTGCGATACCAGAGGAGAAGTATATAGAGATGCACAAGAGGGTGAAGATGGTGCAGCAACATTTTCTTTGGCATAATGAACCGGTGAAGTATGACATCTTTCACATGACCCTTCATTCTATCTGGTACAATCAAGTTTTTCAGGTTTAACGCTCGACGAGTGTAGTATAGAATTTGAGACAGACGTCAATTGATTCATTGAATTTACTCATGCAAAGTATATAACTGATTGAAAAGGTCGTAAACTTAATTGTACCATGTTGTAATAATTTGTTTTTCATGTTTACATCATATTACAGGATTCTCATGGGTTCTACTGCACATAAATTCACCCAAAACTTTAAAAAAACAAATAAATTCCTTTAATCCAAGAACATCGATTCTGAACCATAAAAGAGAAAGTAAAAAAAAAGAAAAAAACAACCAACAAAAATATACTTTAATTACAAAGTTTTGAAGAATATCAGCAAAGACCAACTCAAAAGAATTATGCATAATAACCGCGATTGAAATGGCATGAATTGTCAACCTGTCAGCAAAAAAATAATATTTTCTTTACATCCTCCTGGAATGCCTGCAATCTCTAATTTTTGTTTGATAAGACCTCGGTTTCTTTTCTCGATTACAATAATTCCGTGACCTCGAACGAAAATTTGCTTTACGTGCACCACTATTCAAGTTTTTCTTCTTTCTATTTTCATATTCATCTAGACTGTCTTCGGACGATGATGACGGAAACGAAGAACAAAGTAGCATGACAAGATTGAGTTGAGGAAGAAACAAATCAGATTGAGAAACTGTTTGGGTTTGCTCGGAAGAATTTTCAGAGTCACTGGTGTTATCTTCGTCGTGTTCCGGCAACGTATTGGGTTTAATATGTTGGTGGTGATCGGAGTTTTCTTCCATGTTAATGATCTTTAGACAGATTTGTAGTTTCTGACGAAGTTATTTTTTTCATCGAAAGCAAATATTATTTTTGTGCTGAGACCAACTATATATAAGGGACGTCTCCTAATTTAAGTATAACTCGGAGAGTTTCAAATTTGTGGTTTTCTAATCAAACTCCAGTAACCAAGAAAAATTTGGCAAGAAATAAAAGTTTAACAGCTACCACCAAAAAGATGGGTAGGGAAAGTTTGGAGACTTTGAAAAGATAGTTGGGTCATCAGGTCCCAAATTACGCAAAACAACTAGCATTCGGAAGCACCACACATGTTGACATGGACACAAGCCGAGTTACATAACTTATAAGTTTTGTTTTCACTGAAATTCTCTCTCCTAAGAAAACACTCTGAAAATATATATATTACCTAAGTTATATGATGTTCTTTGGAGAGCTGGTATCTCTGCAAAGAAAGAAGCGGCTGTTAACTTTTTGACAGACCCACTTGAGGGGAGATCATCACTCAAGTCAGGACGTTCTTATTTTCGGATGGGCTAATGGCAAACACACATGTGTTGATCTTGCTGGGGTTTCTCCGTTGGTAGGTATTGGACTGTCACTTTCACAGTTGGCCAAGCAGCGCTGAGGGCTGCCTCAGGTAAGATAGCAAAGCATGAGAAGGCATGTATTGATAATGGGCATGCTTTTATCCCCTTTGCTTTTGATACTTTCGGTTTTTAGGCTCCAGAGGTGGTTGGACTACTCAAGAGAGTTCGGAAAGTCATGCACAGTAATGTCATGACCCCCGGTTCGAGAGAGTTTGTTTTTAAGAGGATAGGTTTTGCAATTCAAAAGGGGCTTGCGACACATCTTGTTGCTCGTTTGCCAGCTATGTAGTTTATTTTCTTGTAAACAGACCTTTTTATTTTGGTACTAGGTAGTTATCTTCATCTTCTATATCAATTTCTTCCTAAATTTTGTCTCCATTTTCATTCTGTTAAGATTCAGAAATTTAGTTTGTTTATGTTTTCAGTAAGTAAAATTGCATTATAACGATGATCAACACATTTATATTATATCTTTTAAGTTTTAATTCTCATACGTATGCCAAGTGTATGTCATATACCTCCTGGAGAGCCATCGATTTCGTTCAATCCTTCATTCAACCATTTATGGACTTGATGATAAGAGAATTTAGGCATCTATTACTTCTTTTATGGAAGCATCGTATCTTATCGGATAGTATCGAACAAAATGGTGATAAATTGTTAGAAGATTTCATTTCTCCTGTCGGTTTACATATATTTCGTACATATTTTTTTTCTCAATTTTTTTCAGTTCAAGATTATTGTACAAATAATGTGTTTTGATCTATGGATATAGTTGAATATTATTTAATTAAACTTGGGGCTTTCATGCTCCTTATTCTTTTTTTAAAGAAAATAAAGTTACATAACTTATGGAGAGGCATACTACCATCAGAAAAAGAGGCATATGAGAACTTCCAATGTCCATAATTCAGATCATACCCACTCATGGATCTTCAAGGCCGCCAGTGGGCCTCCATGGGCCTGTCGATTCATAGGCACATCTTTAGCTGAGAAAGAAATAGGTTGCGTCATTGGGCCGACCAAGCGAAGCGAGGGAGAACCTTATATGACCACTTTTTTGTAAAATCTAAGTGATCAATTGACACAAAAAGATTGGAAATGGTCAGGACCGAAAAACCAAAAATGTCCCTCCCTTTTAGTCTAATTACTATAACTCCTTATATATATGATATATCATATCTTATCAGGGGTATAATTGGAAATCAAACTTTAATATAACATATCTAAAAATTCGTTCCTTGGAATTTTACAAATTTTATCTCGTTGGAAAGGTTATAAAAAACTTACGCAATGAGTACAAACAACAATATCAAATTTAGAGTTTTTACAAAAAATTCGGAGGTATTTATCACTTTAGACACAATTTTAGAAAATTGTATGTATATCCATTATGCAAACCACCACAAAGGATACATAATACTTTATGTAGCCATGTTTTGGTTTATGCATCAACTAATTTTCCGTTGCAACTAATACAACGATCTACTCCCTCCGTTTTAAGAAAAGTGATACTTTCACTTTAGGCATAATTCTCGAAAATTAAATCCATAGCTATTATGTAAACTACCACAGAGGATACATAACACATCATGCAACCATATTTTGGTTTATGGATCGACTAATTTTCCGTTTCTGGAAAAGTGATACTTTCGCTCCGTTTTAGAAAAAGTGATACAGGCGAAAGTAGTCGCAGACAAACCCCGTCTTCAGATTCTTCTTCGGTCGGCCTCCCACCGTGGCAACGGTTATGCTAGTCTATGCCTCCATTGGTGACAGGGACGTCTCTGACATTTAAGTTACACAATGCAAATAGGTTGTGTTATCTATGGCTCCATTGTTGACAGGGACATCTCTGACATTTAATTTACCCAATGTAAAAAAAATTGAATTGAATGCCCTTTGACACATTTTTGTCTTTTCTTTTTTGCATACATGTGAATTATAAGTTTTCGTGATAAAACAATATTAGTTGTACCTTTTTTACTTATCTTTTTGGCGATAGTCACCAAGTATTTTATCTTGTCCCTCATTCTTTTTCCTCGTCCATCGTCAGCTGGATCAGTTTCTTCTTCTGAACTTGTTTCTTATGGACTTCCATATCAGGTCTACGGTGGAACATCTGATTCACGGGATAGACCCCTCTGAAATCGTGGCTCAGGAGTATCCGTTTGATCCAGAGTACCGACAGTATGTTTAGTACATAGTAAATGCAACAACATATTCATTACAAAGAAGATAAAATTCAGTACTGACACTAAAACAGATTACTCTAATTTATTGTGAGGTTAACAAAACCGACACTATCACGTGTGAGAAAAGTGTGTAACAATGTCCAGCTGTAGACAACCTGGCATAAGCTATTACTCCTTAACCTGCAATCCTGTATTTCTCTTATCCTGCACTATACTTTCAGCAAATCTATCTTGATCATGTACTCGTGTATCTAACTTATCATGTACTATACTATATTGTTAATATTCCCCCTCAAGATCAAGGGAGCATCAATGACATTGAGCTTGAACCTTATATCAACAAATATTGGGTCATGAAGAGGTTTGGTGAAATTGTCAGCAAGCTGGTCCAAAGTGTTGACATAGAACACATCTAAAGCCTTGGATTGCACCAGTTCCCTTACGAAATGATAATCCAGGTGAACATGCTTCATCTTAGAATGTTGAATTGGATTGGAGGCAACAAAAATGGAACTGATATTATCACATCCAAGCTGAGGAATACCAGAGATAGGAAAATGTAAATCCTGAAGAAGATAACAGATCTAAACAATCTCACCTGCACTGTGAGCAAGAGTCATGTATACAACTTCTATACTAGACCTTTCCATTGTGGTTTGACTTTTGGAAGACAAGACACCACATTGGAGCCCAAAAAGATAAAGTAACTACCTGTTTGTCTTCTATCATCAACACAACCAGCCCGATCAGCATCTGAAAAACCTAATAGAAAGGAGGAATTTTGTGAATTTCAATCCAAAACCCAGAGTTCCCTTAACATATCTGAGAATTTTTTTGGCTGCAGTCAAATATGGAACTCTAGGATGTTGCATATGCTGACAAACCAAATTTACAACATAAGACATCTGAGGTCTAGTCCAAGTAAGATAGTGAAGAGACCCAACCAAAGACCTATACATATTTAGAAGGATCATCAAGTAGATCACCAACATCCTTGGATAGTTTATCAAAAGCATCCGGAGTTTGACATGCCTTTGCACCTTCCATATGAAATATTTTTAACCGATCAACTGCATACTTGGTTTGAGAAAGCATCAATGTATCTGAATCTCTTTTTACTTCAAGACCCAAAAATAAAGTAAATCTCCTAAATATTTGATTGGAAATTGAGTTTGAAGCTGAGTGATAACTGACTTAAGAAAGCTTGAAGAAGAACCAGTGAGTAGAATATCATCGACATATATAAGAGTCGCTGTAATTTGTGATCCATTATGATTCACAAAGAGAGAAGGATCAACCTTAGTATTAACAAACTTAAGAATTGTACTTAACTTTTAATACCAAGCTCTGGGTGCTTGCTTTAAACCATAAATTTCCTTGTGTAGTAAACAAACATGATTTGGTTTCTCGGGATCAATGAAACCAGGAGGTGGAGTCATGTACACAGTTTCCTTTAACTCACCATGAAGAAAGGCATTGCCAACATCTAATTGATGTATCTTCTAATTAAATTGAACAACCATAGATAAAATTACTCTAATTGTGGTTGGCCTAACAACTGGACTAAATGTCTCCTCAAAATCTATGCCCTGTTGTTGACAATACCCTTAGCAACAAGTATTTCTTTATATTTATCAACAGTACCATCTTCATTGTATTTAACCCTGAACACCCACTTACAACCAACTAAATGTTGAGCTGCAAATGAAGTAACTTGAGACCATGTATCATTTTAAGAAGCAACTCTCCAAACTTTTTTCTTATTAGCAATGGTAATACAAGTAGGTACAACAATAATATTAGCAATCAATGAAAGTTGCAATGGATGCTTGGTGGCAAAGTATGATTTTGGTGTTCTAATGCCATGCTTACCCCTAGTTGTAATGTGACAAGCATTCTTAGTGACAGGAAAAGATTTTGCAAAAGAAACATGAGACACTTTAGAAGAAATGGAAGGAGTTGGAGAGAGAGCATCAGTAGATAGAGTAAGATAAACCGATGAAGTGTATTTAAATGGAAAAGAATTTTCATTGAATGTCACATGCCTAGAGATGTACACATGACCAGTAGATGGATCTAAACATTTGTACCCTTCTTTATGATTGAGACTATAGCCTATGAAAATACAGTGTTTACTCCTTGGTTTAAGTTTATTTGAAATGTAGGGTTTCAACCAAGGAAAACAGGAACAACCATAAACCTTGAGAAAGTTATAATCTGGTTTTCTATGAAAAAGCATTTCAAAAGGAGTTGCAAAATGAATTGCTCTTGTTGGAAGTCTGTTAATGAGATGATTGGTTGTGATAATAGCCTCAACCCAATAAGAAGTAGGTAAACCAGAATGAAAAGGAAGAGTTCTAGTAACCTCAAGTAAATGCTTGTGTTTAGTTTCAGTAACATCATTCTGTTCTGGTGTGTGAGCACAAGAAAGTTCATGAGTTATACCTTTTCTATTTGTTACATATTCTTTTTTGGTTCACCACCATTATCAGTTTTAATGGTGACAACAGAAAGAGACAAAAGATTCTCAATTCTGAAAATAAAAGAATGAAAAGCATGCTTGAAATCATATTTAGAAGTTAAAGGTAAAACCCAAAGGTGTTTGGTGTAATCATCCACTATATTTGCATAATAAAGAGATCCTGATACAAAAGATTCATGACAAGGACCCCAAAGATCCATGTGTAACAACTATCTTGATCATGTACTCCTGTATCTGACTTATCTTGTACTACAAGATCTATGTTAATACAGAGTAGCTTACACTATACTATTCTCTTTGCGGATATGTAATATCGCTGGAACTACTGTTGTTCGGATCTCTTTATGTCTTCTTATTCTTTGAGTACTCCTCTTTATTATGAGCCGATTGTTTTCTTGCTCTAACACAAGGTTCCTTCGCTCTGAGTTTTTCATCATCTTTTCTTGTTGTTTTTGGTTTGCAAGGATCCTAGCTAAGGTAGCATCGATACTCTCGTGGATCGATATATTCACCCTTATGGCTACAGTGGTTGTTTGAAGTCCTTGTCGTTCTCTTTCTCGAATCTGATATAGCCTTTCTGCCTCTCAGTCCATTTTCATCTACGAAAATCTTTCGGCTTCGACCATCTAGGTTATCTATTCACCTTCCCTGTCCTTTTTCAGTTGTGTTGAATGCTTTGTGTCTTCTTTCAAGCTCGACCGTTTATCTTCTCATATGCTTTTTACGTGTCTTCCTCTAGGTGGTAGACATCTCGGTATGTTGAATACAAGGATCTAATCTAGTGCTTCTCCTTTCTCTACTCAGGTGGTCCTCCTTTCGATATGCTTCCACGTGTTCTTAGTTAATTTACCACCACACTAACCATGTATTTACCACCACACTAACCATGTAGTGTTTTTTTTTTGATCAGTAAAGAATTTGATGCTAGCGAGTTTCGAACTCAGGTCATTGGTATCATCATCCAGTGACTTTACCACTGTACTATAGTGGCACCGGCTAAACCATGTAGTGTTAAAAGTGACATTCAATTAAGCACCATGAGAAACACTACTCCTATTTTCCAACATTTGGAATCATATCTAGGAATGATTGCACTACTTGTACCACCAGAAAAAGAGAAAACCTTGAAGACATATTTACCATTCTTACCTTTTGATTTCAGTAGTCATGTGAAGAAATTTTCTTTTCATGCCAAAGGGAAACAATAAAAATTCACTTCCGGAGTCCATACAAATGGGATCGCTTTCTTGGACTAGAAATTTTTACGGTTGTTTTATTAGAACGTCAAATCAGCATGTAAAAGGAAGAAATAATGATGAAAGTCACAATCAGCCAAGAATCTTCCAATCTTGTTCCTCAATCCTTCTATGTCACTAGATCCCATGCAATCTATCACTTCCTTCCCACTGCCCATTTTTGTCTAGATACAATTGAAGTGTTTGTTCGTGTTGAACAGTGACGTCATGAGACATACGTCTTCCTCACTCCATTCCAGAAAAAATTTCTTCACCCGTTTAAAAAATATGTAATTAAAGATTTAAATTAATTGTCCCATTTCTTGGAAGAAAAATAGCACTGCAGTGACATCATGTTTCTATTTTATGTACCTATCTATTTGTTGGTAGCTCTAATTATCCGAATGAGAAACTATCCCGTTTACAATGTGAGTTTAGCTGGGAGGATGTCATCACAGGGTAAATTTTATAGTAATTGTGTAGGAGATTGCTTTGATCCTTCCTTCTGGATCCTTTCTGTATCTTTTAAAACATCTTTTTCCAAAAAAAGGGGTATGCAAGTGGTGGCACAAGTTGCCTACGGTTGAATAACTACAGCAACACTTTGGAAGCTTCTTTCTAAAGTCTAAATGTAACATAGTTGTCCACCATACTATATAGTAACTTCCTCTACTTTTGAATTTTGACCCATAAAGTATTTTCTTAAACAAAATGAAGTATATAGTACTAGCGACAACTGACGGGACAGACGCACGGAATAGTCCTATATGATACTAATATGAATGACTATAATCTTCCGCGAAATCCCAATTCCAAGGAGAACCATGAATTGGATGATCGTTGTTAGAGGATGTCGCAACGGGAGATAAAAGTGAAGATATCATTTGATCAAGTTCTTCGATAGAATCAACGGTAGTTTGTAGCAACTCTTCTCCATTACGGTAACCTCCAAAATGGTTGGATCCTGGAGTTGTGGGAGTACTTATGTATGCCGGAGAAGGAGAATGTATTTGCATTTTAGTTGAAGTAGAGGTGAAATGATTTTCTCTGGTTTCTAAACCATTACTACTGATATTGGCCGGCTGCAGTGAAATAGTAGAATAGATGGAAAAGGAAGGATAAGACTCAAGTTGTTTATCTTTCTGTTTTGCAATTTGAACAGTTGGATTTTGAAAGTTCATATATGTCTCTTCCAATGATTTATCCGCCCTTTGTTCTTGATAAATTCGGGAATGACCATGAATATGTCCTTGTTTATTTGGTGAATATTGGCCCGAAAGTAGCTCTGGTGTTTCGTTGCAGCTATGTTTTCCAATATACGTAACATGGAACATAGACGAGTTTAGGTCAGATCGCTGAACTTGTTTCATTGCTAAGCAGTTTTGACTGCTTTGATAGCTACATTTGTAATAAGCTCTGCAAAGTTAACAAGTAACCGTCTCTAGTTAGAGAAAGATATTAAGGTATACTACAAAAACAAGTTATCCATTCATCTCAACTGTTCTTGTCTAGCTTAATGTTGCAAAACACTCACCTAGGGTATGTAGCTCCAAAAATCTTTTTCTGTCCATATTTCCGCCAACCATAACCATCGTCTAGGGGTCCTTCGAATCCGCCTTGTTCACAAGCGCGTACTTGTTGAGTCCATGTTACTATCCCTTTCCTACATCTGATTATATGACATGTATAAGCTCAATGAGATTTCGAAACAAACAATATTTTCAATACAACAAAACATAGAGTTTATTAGTACTTATACCTCTTTCTTGAACCGTCTTGGAAAAGATCAGAACCACAATTGCTAAAAAGGCTTCCTCCAAAATGACCCATGGAAGAGTTGGGGGTAGTAGATTCATTTTCCAACTTTATCTGATTCAGTATCGAAAGAGAAGTCTCAAAGATCGACAAGATATTTGTTACTAAGACATTACCTGATACAGAAGAAGGATTAAGCTGAGTTTGAAGTTCCATCACTAGCTCTCTTGCTTGAATTATCTCTTTGGTAAGACCAGGAACCTTTTGATCCATGTTGCCAAGCTCTTGTAGTTAGAATTATCACTACCACATCCGTTTACGTGGGAGATTTCAGTATATATAGAGGAAATGAAGTCACGGCATAGCCTACTTTCGAAAACGTGTTGAAAAAATTGTAACTATGTGCTCGGTATATTAAAGGAGACTTCGAGCAACCGCCCATTCTCTCCCAGTCCTAGCCAGTGGGAGTTGTATATTGAAATATCGGTGACTGCGTGGCCATTTTTCATTGGCTTGGACAGAAACACTTTTTGTGCACAGCTGTAGGATTGAGAGACAAAAGGTTAAAGCGGATGATGTATTAGCATCAAAAAGAGACATCGATGACAAGGAGATGAAGATAATGAAGCTGATGGATATTAATGAGTCACTTCCTAAGCCAATCTAAAATAAACAGTGACTCATACGTTATTTCTCTGTTTATTTTCAAGAATTTTAGAGCGAAGTATTGAAAATTTTCTAATCGACAAAATTACGTACATCATGATATCAATGACGCACTTTCATTCATTCTCTAGCTAGAATGGATAAGTGAATTGTATGGCTTCTGGTGATCTCTAGTAGATGTACAAGATAATTACAAGACCATGTTCGTGGAAAGAAGGATGAAGAAGATTCTCAGTTGTTTAATTAATGGACCTTTAATTAAACTACTCTTTCTTACCGTTTTAGTCCTACTTTTACATGCAAGTTGCAACAACGATCTTTAAAGAATAATAATAATAATTTTATATGATGAAGGGGCGGTTTGATTTATGTGTGAGTTGTTGAAAACTTGAATCTCAGTAACACTGTTGCGATTTAGTGTAATCCACGGACCACGCCTATCGCCAGAAATTTTGGGCTTCTTCTGTCGAGTACTTTGGGTACATAGACATTAAGTTGGAAAATATTCCGGTTACAAGCTGCTTGAGCATTTCTAATGTAACAAAATTACAGTCACCTACTGAAGATCTGTAAATTGTAAAACTGGCAATCATTGCTAATTTGATTAAATTGTAAGACATCTAGAAAATTTACTTGGTAGCTAATTTTTAACCAGTCAGCACTAGGTAGGGGAATTTCTTTTTTGTTTTCCTAGCTACATGGGCTTATAGGTAGACCTTTTTGATGTTAGTATAACCTATGATGAACCATTTTTGTTTTTAAAAAACATATATCAAACCAAGAAATTGCGAACTCATTATGCAATTTGGAAAGCTATGTTGGAATATTGTACGTGTACGAGACACCTGAAGTGAAGAACAAGTCAGTAACAAATTTGCTAGTAAATCTCCAGATAAGTGTAACCTAGTCGACACTATTAGTTTGTTATAGGTTTACTGGTTTACGTTGATCCTATTATTCTATAAATAGGAATCACTTGTGTACATGTAAAACTATCACAGTATCTACTATTGAACATAATATAATTCACCCCTATGGGGTTTTGTCAGTGGACGTAGGCGTTAGTGCCGAACCACTTTAAATCTCTGTCTTCCATTTAAGTCTGATTCTGATCTCTTATCATAAAACTAATATGGTATCAGAGCAGGCTATTTGCGACGAGTCATTTGATTTGACCGCGCCTTTACTCCGCTTCACCCTATTTAATTGGCAACGTGTTAGACCCAACGAGGCTACACGTGAGGGGGCGTGTTGAGATTATTAGTCCCACATTATCTGGGCATCTAAGATCATGTGGTTTATAATCCCTTAGGGCCTCTCCACTCATTGTCAATTGGTTTTGAGGTTGATGCCCGTATTCTAACATGGTAAGAGATCAGAATCAGACTTAAATGGAAGACAGAGATTTAAAGTGGTTCGGCACTAACGCCTACGTCCACTGACAAAACCCCATAGGGGTGAATTATATTATGTTCAACAGTAGATACTGTGATAGTTTTACATGTACACAAGTGATTCCTATTTATTGAATAATAGGATCAACATAAACCAGTAAACCTAGAACAAACTAATAGTGTTGACTAGGTTACACTTATCTGGAGAATTACTAGCAAATTTGTTAGTGACTTGTTCTTCACTTCAGGTGTCTCGTACACTACAATATTCCAATACCCGCCTCAAGTTGGACACGGAGAGATTTGAAGTGTTCAACTTGAACTGTTCTCAAAGAAGACGACTAAGAAACAATCTTTATCTACCTCTTCTCTCCCTCTTAAGTATACATACGATCTTCACAGGCACTTAATCGTTGATCACATTGACATTTGAACAAAAGTGATGTATGAGGAGCAAAACTGATCTTCACGGCAGCAAAATGTAATGATTTGTGTTGAAAATGGCCTGGATTGGCTAATGGGATAAAAAATAAGAAAAAACTTGGATGGGTGAAATGGATTCATTTGGCCGGGTATGAAAAGAAAAGGGTTTGGTTTAATAATGAGCTGCTGAAATTTGTTTAATCAACAGTAACAAACAATCTTCCTCAGATGAATAATCAAATCAGAGTGAATATGAAATGGCAGTGCCTGACGATCAAGGCACAAAAATAAAATAAAATAGCATAGATAAGACTGTACCCATCACGTACAGTGCTTTGAAGTTGAGAAACTAGTTAAATCAACTAGTTGTTCATGATGAGAATTGAGAAACATGAAAGTAGGATTATTATTAGATGACCGTTGCAAGAAACTACGGTGTTGGTAGAGAACAACAAAGTAGGTTTAGAAAACAACACAATGAGTTTGTTGCTTAATGATTGATTAAAAGACTACACCTTTTATGAACACAAAAATGCAGTGAATAAAAGGCGACAAATGCGATGCCAATATATGAACTACCAGGAATTTTTGTAATTGACCACAAGAATGTGGAAAATACTGGTAGTCAAAACAAATGACGACGTACTTTCCATAATGGAAGCAAAATATATCGGAAATTTTTTTTTTGCTAGCATTGCAGGATATTCAAAAAATGAAAGTATCCTGGGATTTCGTATCCATAGAATCTTTTGGAAGAAAATGAAATCCCAAAATGGAACATGAAGATATTTAGTTTACATGTTCAAAGAACGCACTGATGTATATCTTGATGCTGATATAGACAAGCACAAGATTATCAAGGCTGAGATGGAAAAGGAACACTAAATATTATAATGAGAGACCTCGTGAAAACAAAGTCGATGAATGTCGACAGATAAAAACAAATCCCATCAATCATCTGATAGTGAGCACTCTTGAAAAAGAAGAGTTGATGAAAAATGAAATATGAGAGAAAAAAAAAAAAAAAAAAAAAAAATTTGAAGCTGAAGCAATTAATCTTGTTCAAAGCAGAACAAAAAAAATGCGGATGATGCTTGCTATATTTGCGCAAAAATATAGCACGTTGTTTGGAAAATGAAGTAAGACCCATTAAGACCTAATCAGATAGGGATGGGAATATAGAATCAGAAACAAAGTTAACTGATGAAGTCATGAGATATTAACAGCATACCCATTTTCGGTAGCTGAAATATATAGTGAGCAGAGAATTTTCTAAAGCGAAGAAAATCTCAGAAAATCAACGACATATTTAAGTGTTGAATAAAGAAACAATTTTGCTGTGAGCAATGGCAAGAACAAAAGAAAATTAGCTGTATTGATAGACCCTGACAGAAAAAGAAGCCATGATCATTGATAGTCTATGAAAATCAAGACTAGAAAAATGATTTGATGCGATTGGATATATTCTTGATGACAAGAATTAAAAAAGAAAAGTGAGACAAAATAAAACATCTTTGATAAACAATAAAGATGCAGAGATTGGGAAAATCCAATTAGGTTGGTAAAGTTAAGATGTGATCGATACCAAAGAAAAAGATCAACCGACAATGAAGAGAGATGTCGACTGAAATCGATTAACAAGACCTGAAAAAGAAAATACTAGAGTTCAATATGAAGAACTCTATTACAGACATGAATAAGGTCAGAAAGAAAATAGAAAGCGGAAGCAATTTTGATGGAAATTTTTTTTTGAGATCTTTTCCTGCTCTGTACCATATGAAAAAAATTCTTAGCGAGTGCAAAATTTATAATATGAAAATTGATGTCTACCGGATTCCATAATCTACCACGGGTAAATACCATGATGGCGAATATTATCTAATGGATCTCTGGATATTTTCCCTTTCTTGATGTCTCCTTTGGAATCTCATAAATCTAGCAAAGTAGGAGATTCAACTTTCTAAAGGTAAAAAAATAAAATGAGGAGATCAGTAAACCCAAGATCCTTTACTTGGTCTAAACAAGGATTTAGTAGATAAAATAAGATGAAAACCCCACACTATATAATTTATGAGAATATATGTATTTTGGACAAGTTTGAATCGATAAAAAGCATATATAGTGGATGCACGACCAATAGCATTGTTAGAGGTTATATACTAAGTACTCAAAAAAACAGAAACAAGTTATATGAGGAGATAAGAGGATTGTCTTTAATATAGCTCCCTCTTCCTCTCCGGGGCCACCCGGCCATGTTCTTTCAACAACCAAAAAAAAAAAAAAAAAAAGGGAAAAATACGGTTTAATCCAAAAACGTGTCAAAAAGTATAGATTAGTCCATCCCGAGTTAACTAGGTACAGTTTAATCCAAAAGTTATTTAAAATATTGAAAATACATATATAACCTTCCTGGTTTACAATTTAGTCTAAATATTTACAAATATTTACAGTTTAGTCCAAAGTGACTCATGAAGATGTCAACAATTTTAAATAATATAAAAATAATTAAAAAACAATTTATCTTTCATACCGTTTGTCCAAAATTCACAAATTTTAGATATTCAGAAAGCTCTTTTCGAGATCTACAAAAAGAGTACCCATATGACTATATAATTTATTTTTATTTTTAAATCTTAGTTTACACTAGTATTTAAACACGTACACATCTACAAAAATCTAGAAAACACGTACACATCTACAAAAATCTAGAAAATCCAAAAACAAGACAAGGTGCACCGCTTTGTAATAACTTAAGGAAAAGAAAATGGTAGTTTAGTAATATGTTAATCTTATGGGCATTTATCCATAAGATGGTCATTATAAAAGGGGAAGAGGGGGCACACTTATGGCATCATCACTAATCCACCATTACTTCTCATAAACCTCTCTACACCTTGGGAGTACTTTCTGTGATAAGGGCTAGTTCCTCCTTCCCACGTTTTACCTCATCAACATTGCGACCACAGTGGGAGGTTCTTAGCCTCTTTTCCAGCATGATACTCCCAAGTGCGAACCAGGAAGTACCAGCGGGCGGAGCATTCCCAAATTTGGACCATGTTTCTGTGGAAGACCTGCGTGGAGAAAGTGATAATGAGATATGTTTTCAAGCAGTGGTCACTACACCTATTGTGTAAGGAGCGGGAGCATCCCAGGGCGCAGGAGCGTCTCATAAGAAAGGAGAGATACTCAAAGAAAAAGTTGCAGCTGAGACAAGCGAGCGAGAGATGTCTGAAATACAAGAGGAGCTAGACGCATCTATGAAGAAGCAACAAGAATTGCGCGGACGTCTGAAGCGCGCAAGGGAGCAGAGCACGACAGCTGCCAGGACGACCAGTACGAAAAGCACCATTCATGGTATGATAGAAGACGCGATTGCAAAGTACTTAGAAACTAATTACCGAGTAACAAAGCACGACGCCTATGATTCGCTAGAACCACCATACTCTGCAGAAGTTGCCGATTACTTGTATCCAGAAGATTACACATCACCAAAGTTTAAGACATATGGAGGAAAAGGAAATGCGCGAGAGCATGTGAGTCGCTTTATATCAGCAATGAATGCATATGTCCAGGATGAAAGCCTTTGTATGAGAGAATTTCCGAAGTCACTTATGGATAACGCCTTCACCTGGTACGATAATCTGAAACCCTGAAGTATCAGCTCATGGCCCGCCATGGTGCAACTCTTTTTGAAGAAATTTTACTCTGCACAAAGAAGGGTCACGGCAATAGATATGGGAAGGTGTACCCAATGAGTACGAGAGGGGATAGGAAAATACATTACCCGCTTCCGAGAGTTTACGTTAGAACACCACGAGGATATTCCAGAGAGGAGCGCTTAGTGGAGATCTGTATCAGAGGGATGGATGCTGTTTTTCGACTAAATCTACCAAATTTCAAATTCCAAACCTTTGTTGAAGTTGAAGAAGCTGCATCCCGGATATCAGATTATGCGGACGTTATGCACTCAGGAGTAGGCACACATACATGGCAACAACACTCTGTCAACACCGCGTATGTACCAGGAAAAGGCGGAGTTGCTTTTGGTTCTTACCGCGGACAATCTGGGAGAAGAGGAGGAAGAACGGATGGAGGAAGGCCCAATCTTCCACCACCTTTGTCGTGCAGTAAAGAACAGATAATAGGAATTTTGGAGCAGTGGGTATCAAACAAAGAAGATACTTTACCACCGGTATCCGCAGAACCTACTGCAGCGGATAAGAATCACGAGCGTTACTGTCATTACCATAGGAGAGTTCATCATCTGACTACAGAGTGTTATTCTCTTCGATACATTGTGCAGAGGAAGCAAGCCAGAGGCGAACTAGAGATAGGAGAGAAAAACATCAAGAACGACCCGCTTCCTCAACATCAAGTTATGATGATCTCACATGATCCGGCTGAGGGAGAAGCATGGAGACCTTGGGTGGAGGAGGAAGAATAAGAAGCTTGCGAAGCTTCCGAGGCAGCAATCTTTTCAGACGTGAATGGAGTTTCTAGTAAATTTGCTCAAACTGTTCTGGCTCAGCATCCAAGGCTATAACCACAATTGCATACAGAAAGGCATATAATCTGATACATAAAGAAGCCATTACCTTTACGGGCGAGGATATTTGCTACCCGGGATAACATCTTCGCCCTTTATACTTGACAGCTTTCATTAACAAACAACCTCTCAAGCGAGCTTTCATAGATGGTGGGGCTTCACTTAACCTGATTTCAGTACACACGTTGGAAACATTGGGAGTGTCACGAGCAACAATCAAGATGCGCGCGACGACCGTACGAGGATTTTGAGGACAGACTCAAACAACGATATGGATAGTACATTTGATGATGAAGATCGGACCTATTAGAGCACTCACCCCTTTTACGTACTCGAGGATGATACTACATTCCATGTGCTGCTCGGACGAGGATGGCTCTTGAATCACAAGGTAGTAGCATCAACATATCATCAGTGTGTCAAAACTAACATTGGAGGAAAGCAGTTCCAGATCCTGGCTACGAGCAATCCATTTGGACCAGAAGAGGCCTACATGGCTGACGCGGTGTTCTACACGCAACCTGTCTTGAGTCAGGAAGAGCAGTCGGAGCATCTAATGCCACTTCCAATATGGGAGGAGTTCCAACCAGAGGAGCAGACGAAAGAAAAAACTAAGTCAGTGTTCAGCCCATCACCGATGGGACCTGCCCCAGGGAATAAGAGAGCAACAGTAGAGACAAAGAATATCTAGTTCAAATGCTTCTCACGACCGGAAGACGGACATGTCTACCGCTTATAGCAATTAGCCGGGGAAGTCTCACAGAGCCAACATGATTGTGTTATGCCATCAGCAGATGAGGAAATGGCGGAGACAACCCTAATGATGGAAAACTCACATGAAGAAGTAGAAGTTCCTATTTCGTAGGAAGAAATGATAGAAAAAATTTCCCGAGGAGAAAATAAAAGTCGATCCAACGCTTAACGGGTTAGAAGAAATAAACCTTAGCTCGGAAGAAAATCCTCGTTGCATGCGTATCAGTAAACATTTGGAAGAAAGGGAAAAGTTACAGATAATTAAATTGCTCCGCGAATACCAAGACGTGTTTGCATTTACATATGATGAAATGCCTGGCTTGGATAGTGGTCTGATCGCACATAACCTCAATGTCTCACCCGAGTATAAGCCTGTTAAACAGCGAAGCCGTAATTTTCTGAAGAAGATAGATCTCGCCATTAAAGAATAAGTGAAGAAGCTGTTGAAAGCTAAGTTCATTAAACCAATCCAACATCCTGTGTGGTTGGCTAACATCGTCCCGGTAGCAAAGAAGAATGGAAAGGTCCGACGCTGTGTCGATTATCGAGATCTAAACCGCGCGTGTCCTAAAGATGATTTTTCCGTACCAAATATAGACGTAATGGTGAATAACACGTGCGGATACGGTATGTTTTCTTTCATGGATGGGTTTAGCGGGTCAAGTAAAGATGGCCGCGGAGGATGCCCATAAGACAACTTTTCAGACACCATATGGAAATTTCTATTACGTAGTGATGTCATTCGGATTGAAGAATGCATGCACGACTTATAAGCGGGCGATGGTAGCTATCTTCTACGATATGATGCATCAAATAATGGAGGTATACATAGATGATGTCGTGGTAAAATCGAGAGCACGAGAGGACCATTTGGATCACTTAAGGCGTGTTTTCAACAGATGTAGAAAGTATCACTTAAATATGAACCCCCTCAAATGCGCTTTCGGAGTTACCTCCGGAAAATTCCTAGGGTTCGTTGTTACTGATAAAGGTATACAGATTGATCCAGACAAGGTTGAAGCGATAACCACTATGAGGTCGCCCGCAAATGTGAAAGAATTGCAAACTTTTATAGGAAGAGTGTCTTATGTCCAGAGATTCATCCCTGGATTGGCGCAATTACTATCCGCGTTCTCACCCTTATTAAAGAATAACAAACAATACGAATGGGGAGATGATCAAGAGAGAGCCTTCCAAAAGCTCAAGGAATGCTTAATCAGTGCACGAGTCTTACGACCACCTATCAAAGGCGAGCCCCTCTATCTGTACACAACATTTACCAATGTGGCAATCGGAGCATTATTATCCCAAGACCTTGGCAACGATCAATTGTGTCTGAACCACTATATCAGCAAAGGTTTTAAAGACGCGGAATTCAGATATTCGAAAGCAGAACAGGCATGTTTAACGCTCATATACGCCACGCAAAAATTATAATCCTATTTGCTTGCTCATGAAACCATAGTTGTGGCAACTGCTAACCCAATCGCCTACCTAGCCACAAAGCCAGTCCTATCCGGCAGAACATCCCGATGGTTGTTGCAGCTATCCGAGTTTGAACTACAGTATCAGCGGTCAAAAGGAGTACGCGGGCAGGCATTTGCGGATTTATTGGTCGTATTTCCAGGAACGGATATGATGGAGATAAGTGAAGAGATACCCGGAGACATTGCGGAGGCTGAAGAAGAAAAGCGGTGGGTAATGTTTTTTGATGGTTCATCATACGGCCCGCATGGAGGAGCTGGTATAGTTTTCGAAACACCCACGCAAGACCTGTTATCTTTTGCTTTCAAGTTAGATTTCGAATGCAGAAACAACGTAGCTGAATAAGAAGCATTAATTTTGGGATTGCGCATGGCGGAGGAACTTAACTTAGGAGCGATAGACATAAAAGGGGACTCAAATCTGGTCACAAACCAGATATCAGGAGATTTTCAAGTAAAATAGCCACATTTGGCTCCTTACCAAGTCGAAGTCCAAGAGCTGATAGCAAGAAGAGGAAGTACCGTTATCAAGCACACATGCAGGACCACTAATCGCCATGTTGATGCACTAGCAACCCTAGCATCAAAGATGCAACTGAACGAAGCGGATGAAGGAACAATGGTGTTAAATAAAAGAACATTACCAAGCACATGGAAAGAGGACGCGGCATTCGAACAAAAGGATGATTGGAGAATAGCTTATATTGAGGATCTTACCAAGGAGGTAGATGACCAGCTTCTGCCTACTAAAGTACTAAAGAAGTTCGTCATAATAAGAGGATCATTATATTTTCGAACACCCGGAGGAGCCTTATCACGTTGTGTAGGGAAGCTAAAGGCACAAGAACTATTGAACCGCGTCCATGAAGAATCTTGCGGACAGACAGAGGGAATTCCATTATATCGCCGTTTGCAAAGGATGGGTGTATACTGGCCAAACATGACGGTTCAAGCGGCGGTAATACAGGATAAATGTGAAGACTGTCAAGCGCCTCCACAACAAACAGAGGTCTGCAGTGCAGAAATAGAGGATTGAAGACAACCTTATATAGACTTCATTCAGCATGAGCGTATGCCACAAAACAGACAAAATGCGCTCAGGGTTCAGAGGAAAGATGGAGTTTCTTTATGAGAGAAGGAATTGTAAAGACTCTCAAGCTCGTCAACACTATTTGACTGGTCTAGCGATGATCAAGAGACGTCTTACTCGATAATAACTCGATTAGTTTAACACGAACGTTAATTAATAGAAATTAGTCTAACATCGATCTAGATACGAAATTATTATCTTTGAATAGGTCTCGAAAAGTTACGCGGAATGGACTACTCGAACGTGTCAATCGGATACCAGACGAAGAAGAAATCATCGAAATAGTGAGAAGGGCAATATAGTCTTTTTGCCATTAGACCGACTGGGGCTGCCCTTATCCAATTCAGCGAGTGTTCCATAAACTTCCTTTGGTCTTATCTGGACCGGGTCGAGAAGATAAACTCGATCTCTCTTCTTTTCTTCTTCATTCTTATTTCTCTTTCTTCTTCTCTTATTTCTTCTTCATCTGTTCTTCTTTTTCTGGCGATTCTGAGAGATTTGAGTGATGAAATTAAGTGATGAAATTAGGTTATGAGATCATAGAGTAGTTGTTGGTGATGGTGCGGTTATCACTAGTTGATTCAGATTCGAGAGAAGAGATGAGTTGGAGAAGGAAACTAGGGTTTCTGAGTACGTAATGATTTTAGTTGAAGATTTAGGTTGTATTGAGGATTAAGTTACGCAGTTGGTAATGGGTATTATGAGTTGAGATCAAGGAAGAAGATTAACAGCTGATTTTCAGTTCTCGGAGAAGAATTAGAAAGTTAGGGTTTCTGTAATTGATCGAGAATTCGATTAAAGGTGAATAAGGAGAAGTTAGAAAATGGGTTTGTTCTTAATTGGTGTTTGATGGAAGTTACAGGGTTGTTCTGAAGATTGATTAAGAAATTGAAGAATTTAGGGTTCTTGAGTTAACTGAATCTTAGAAGATGAAACTGAGGTTTTAAAAGAAGAATTAGAGATGGGTTGGTTGATATGAGACGGTGGTGAAGTTTTTTTGGGTGTTGATTCGAGATATGAGGTTTGCTCAGATGAAAATGGTAAGTTGAATTTGAGTTTCTGAAGTTAATTCTGAATTGTGTAGAAAACTGATTTGATTCAGTTAACTGTTGATGGTTGTGTTTAGATTGAGGCGGAAATAATGATACATGGTTTTGTTGTATCTTCTTTGTGAAATTGAGTTGTACTGTGATTAGAGGATGGAGTTAGAAGTGATTCTGAAGTTCAGGGTGAAAGGATGATGTGAATTTATTGAACTGATAGGGAGGTGATGGTTCTGAAACAAGTTTATGAATTGAGTTAGAGGTGAATAACAGTTGTTGCAGGTGGAGATGTAAATTGTAATGGGAACAAGTTGAGTTAAGGTAATTGATATTTGTAATGGTGAAGCTGATATGAAGTTGTTACTGTTATGACTGCTACTGTGTTTGAGTAAAGTTTCAGATGCAAAGAAGTTGGATACGAGGAAGAATGAGACTTCCAAGAGAAGTCTGGTAGTGATGTTGTGCTTTGCTGGTGGCTGTAATTGTAAGTTGCAGTGTGTAATTGTGAATGGGTTTGCTGTGGAGGTTGTGCTATTGAGATTTGTGGTGATGGTGTTATATTGAATTGCAAGTAAGAATGGGCTATGTATGGATGTGTAATTACAGTTCGAATGAAGTTGGGAGTTGAACTGTGGAGTTCAGGTTTATATGGAATTGTATGTATGGTCTGGATAAGAATGCAGTGTAGTTGTAACTCAGGTGATTGCTGAATTGATATTGCAGAAAGATATAGGAAGTATAATTGTAGAAAGAGTCTTGCCTAAAGCGGCTATTGCAGGTAAGCAGAGTTTAAGATTGTAACTGAAATTTTAAGTTTGTTTAAGATTGAATGAATTATAGTTATTTGAGTTGATTGAGTTGCTGCAATAGAATTAGGCTGTTAGTCATCTCAGTCAGATGTCTGACTAGTTTTCTTAGCTGACTCAGTTAATCTGACTGAGTCCAAAGTGAATCTGTCTTACCTGAATCAGTCTTGTTGACTGAGTTGATCCAGACCGATTCCTGTTTGACTCGTTGACCGAGTTATCCCTTTGAGCTGACCATTGACCTGACCTTGACTCTATTGACTTGACCTTTGACCTGGACTTGTTGACTGTTAGTTGAGCTTTGACCATCACTTTGACCGTTAGCGACTGTTAGTTGAATAGGATGAACCATGTTTTCTTAAGTTGATGTTTTGGACCCTTTATGGTCCGAATTTCCCTTTGGCTTCTTCAACAAAGTTGTGGATATTCATAAGACTTAGCTAATGGACTATAGAATCAACTTAATTCAATTAGTAAACCTTAGCTATGTTAAAGATGGAGAATGAAAAGGTGTAAAGTTATAAATGGACTTAGAACCATTAGATAGTTCACTTAACTTATAACTGGAACTTGCATGAAATTATGTTATGAGCCTTGTGTGAGCATTTTGGCTAGTTTCTTAGAGTGCTTGTATGATTAACAGTTAGACTTTATTAACAACGATCGATTCAAAGGATGAACCAGTGGATCGTGGATCTTGAGGTAGGCGTGACTTGTCATCAAAAGAGGTGGGAATACATTTATCACTTTTTGTAACCATTGTTGTTTCTTTTACAAAAGTCTTTGTTTAACAAACTCATGCTTTGTTTGATTGTACATTCCATTCTTTGTTTAATTTGTATTACGATTGTTCTGTTGATTCTTTTAATCTTTCCATGGTTTGGAAAGAACTTGTAATGTTTGTTTGTCATATGAATTGTTATGTGAAATAAGAATTTCCACTTGTGGTATATAGGATACGCTCCTTCGCATTTATACCTACTTACTTTCAGCTTTTATGCTTATTCGGTGTGGAATTGGCATCAATATTATTATTCGGTGTGGAATTGGCATCAATATTATACATTGTTTGAAGAAGGAGTTTGTCCATATACATGTTTTTTTATTTCGGTGACTTGGTCACTGTTTAATGTTTCGGAAAACATGTATTGTTTTCCAAATCTTTCTTATGATTACTTGAAAGTTAAATGTTATTTCTACTGGGCACCCCTTTTAGGGATGATGTGCTCACCCATTCCCACTTTCAGTTTCAGAGACAGATTAGAGTTGCGCAGCGGAAGTTTCGAGGAGTTGAGTCCGTTAGTTGGTTGACTTCGGATATGTTTATTATGTTGTATGTTAGATTTGTAAACCAAATGACTATTGTATATATGTATTTGAGAGGAGTTTTTGTATATATATATATTTTAGAGCGGGGCTAGTTTTTGGTTTAAGTTTTGTAGAAGATTTCTTAATTGATTGCTTAAGTGAATGATTTACATTCTTAGTGCCTCTTTATTTAGTTTAATCTCTTGGATTAGTCAGCTGCTAGTTTTGGGGGCGCTACAGGAATTCTCTACAGAAAGAGCTACGGAGATAAGATATTGCGCTGCCTGTCGCAGGAAGAAGCGGAGGTAGTCATGGCTACAACTCATAACGCGAAGCATCAAGGAATGAGGAAACTTTTCCTGCAATTGTACGAAGGAGGGTTTTACTGGACTACAATGGAATTCGATACAGTCGAACATGTAAAAAAGTGTCAGCAATGCCAACGCCATGGACCGCTAATTCACGCCCCGCATACCTTGTTACACAGCGTTGTCACTCCTTGGCCCTTTCATAGATGGGGACTAGATATCATTGGGCAAATAAGTCCAATCTCATCCGGACGGCACAAATATATCATCACCGCGACTGAGTATTCCTCCAAATGGGTAGAAGCCATTCCGCTCCGAGATTATTCAGGATCTACAATTGCGGCATTTATTAAAGAACATATCATATGTAGGTTTGGCGCGCCAATGGTCATCCGCTCTGATAATGGTACCTCTTTTGTTAACCAGACTGTTAAGGAATTGCTAGATTAGTACGGCATTAAGTTCCATACTTCGACTGTCTATTACCCTCAAGGGAATGGACAGGAAGAGGCGACTAACAAAACATTGTTGAGGATATTCCGCACAGGACATGATCACCATCGAAGCTGGCATGAGCAGCTACCTCTCGCACTCTGGGCATACCGCATCTCCAAGCGAAGTTCAACCGGAGCCTCCCTTTATTCCTTGGTATATGGAGAAGATGCAATACTACCAGCAGAGATTGATATTCCTTCTGCACGTGTAGCCATGGCCAATCTCACTACCCCGGACGAGGTTAGCCGTTTTGCTCATCTTTATACTTTGGAGGAACTACGAGCTAAAGCCGAGCGGTTTGCGGACAAGTATAGGCAAAGGACGGCAAGATACTATAACCATAAGGTAAAAGAACGAACTTTCCGCATAAATGACATAGTCATGAAGATCGCCCCACATGTTCAACGAAATGAGAAGGAAGGAAAGTTTGTTGCGAATTGGGAAGGACCTTACATGATTAGCGAAGCAGCGGAGAGCGGATACTATTATCTCAAGCGAATGAATGAGTCACGAATTAATACCCCTATCAATGGTAAATGGCTTAAAACTTATTTTGCATAATAATCAAATGTATGCCGGACGGCTGATCAGCAATAATATGATTATTTTTATTTAACACTATGAGTCATTACAAATAGCCCCGACTGTGGCTAGGTTTTGTGCATGACCCGATGAAGTGCACCAATAGCCCCGAGTATGGCTAGGTTCTGTGCATGACCAAATGAAGTGCACCAATAGCCCTGAGTCCGGCTAGGTTCTGTGCATGACCCAATGAAGTGCACCAATAGCCCCGAGTATGGCTAGGTTCTGTGCACGACCAATAGCCCCGAGTATGGCTAGGTTCTGTGCACGACCTAATGAAGTGCACCAATAGCCCCGAGTATGGCTAGGTTCTGTGCACGACCCAATGAAGTGCACCAATAGCCCCAAGTACGGCTAGGTTCTGTGCATGACCCAATGAAGTGCACCGATAGCCCCGAGTATGGCTAGGT